>JAPMNP010619624.1:0-10145 GCA_029874935.1 Atherina boyeri
GCTAAACTGTAGTTACTTGGGCGCTTTTCACTTGCGTCACGTAAATTCTGGGCTTGGGCCCGGTTGATAAAACCTCCTCTGACCGCGAAGAGTCTTCGAACCCCTGCGGCGATGATCCGGATCGGCCGGCCTAGTTCGTTTGGATAAAACCCATGTGGCCGCGCCTTAAAGGCTTAAGAAAAGCTGATGATAAGCTTAATAATGTCTCTTTCAAAACCAAAAAGACGCAAAATACACAATGAAAATTGCCAATTTCAGGGCGAATGGGCCTTCAGTTATTTATTTACGTTGCTCACCTTAGAAACTGTCGGGTATTTGTGTAATGTTGCCATTAATGTGACAGCAAACTGGCTCAAATGGAAGGATTGGTTCTTTGAACTTATGATAAGAAATGCTTCTTAAAATAGCTTTTTAAATAAAATGATTGACTTTGGCCCACAAGCCTTCTGTCATTTTCACATTTGGCCCACCTGCAATTGAAGTTGAATAGCCCTGCTCTAGAGTAGAGTGTCTCCAAGTACCCCCCTGGGTACATGTAGCCCCATTTGAGAAACATTGCTCAAGACCACTTGTGTAAAGATACAAAGCTCTGCACCGTGCATGTACGTGATTATGGGTACATCAGTGCAGGCTTCAGATAAACACCACCTGCTGTTTTCTGAGTGCAGCTTTAAATGTTTGAAATGTTTTGTTGTCACTCTAACACAGCGGCGTGCCCCCCAGGTCCAACAGCAACTTCTGTGACAGGTCTCTGTTTTTCCCTGAGATGCTGACATGAAAGTGGGCCTGCCAGTGTGTGTATGGCCTGCAGTGAGTTCAGAGGGGGGTGCTGCATATGGACAAGGATGCACATATAGAACAGCAGAAGTGGAAAAGAGGCAGGAATGACGGATGGAGGGTGAGAGTTTGCCGGTTTGGTTATTACCTGGTTACTCGGGGTGGGACAGGCGCAAGACGGGGCTGCACTAGGATGGACTGACGCCTCCCCTAAGAGAAATCACCGTATCTCATCAACATGGGAGGAGAGGATTGGAAAGGAGAGGAGGGCTAAAATCAAGATACAGGAGGAGACAACTGGGGGGGGTAGACGGAGGGAGAGCTCGTGTGCAAAAGAGTTGGATTCAGAAGGGCAGTGAGGGTTGAGGAACGGCCACCCAAACAGTACGCACAAGATGCACAACACAAACTGAACAGAAAAAAAGGACATAAATATACAGATAGAAATCTTTCCACATGAACATTTACATACACGTACTGTAACACAACAAACATACACACATAAGATTGTCTGACACCCAACAGCCTGAATGCATCAGTGCAGCGTGCCATGCAGTGTATCATTAACAGAAGTCATGCGTGTACAAGAAGAAAAAAAGGTGTTAAATCGTGCAACTCCAAAACGACATCTGGATGTGAAAACAGGTGATTAATCGCCGTCACAGCAGAATCTCACACGTTTCCTGCTTCAGAAAGGTAAGAAAAGAACATGCTTACATCAAACATGCAATTATCAACTCTGTCAGGTTAAAACACAGTTGGAAAACCCAGAATAGGAACATCAATACATTTGCAAAAACACAAACAAAAACACACAAAATACTCTTCTTTTTCACCATGTTGTAATAAACAACCACCTCACACACAGAAACTCAAACTCTCCCAAAGCTGCAACAATGAGAGCAAAAGGAAGAACCCAGTCTTAAATTAAATAATAAATGGAAGTGATTGATGTGACCATAACTTATCTAAAGCGCCTCATTGATGGTTTGTGGTAATAAAACTTTTTTTTTAAAATAGATTCAGCTAAATTGAAACAAATCATTAGTACAAAATGTGTAAAAATATATGTACCAATGTAAACTGATTGAAAACAGCAGTTTAATAATCATAGTAAATGACTTCACTCTGTTTGTTTGAATGCATTTTAATTAACTTTAAATTAATGTATTTATTGATTTACACATACATGCATGCATGGATGGCAGATTGAATTGAAGAGTAGGTCTGATTCAGTTCCTTTGTAACAACTTTTTAATGAAGCTTTTAAGTTTTTATAGGTTTCTATAAGTACCTTAATATGATTTTGTTGTGATTTGGCACAATACCAATAAAGATTTATTGAATTGAGTTAAAGAAAAAATGCAAAACCACCATTATCGATGAAATCTGACAAACATCTATCTATTAAAAACATTTTTTTTCTCAAACACTATGGATATTTTAAGCTAGTAAAATCATAACAGAGGTTTTAAGAGTTATTAACAGCAAAAAACAAGACTGGATGAACTTTTTTTTTAGGTGTGGCCTTATCTATTCATGCATTAATGCATTTGTGTCTTTCTAATAGCAGCTATGGTGTCTTTTTAAAAAAGTATGCTAATCTTTTTCAGGGTATGATTATTTTGTATGCATCAAAATGCTACAGGGATTGGCTACGGCATGCTGCACCTGTGTTATTATGCAGAGTCTAATTAAGCGTTTGGTGTTGTTTTGGAAGGTGGTAGCAGTGGCCCGAGGAAACAAATTCATCCCCTCTCGCTCCCTGCTAATTTACTTCCCCATTCTCAGCCTGTGCAGCAGCTTCACCTATTAAAGCTGAGTGTCATCACAATGGACTCAACAGTCTGTGGATCCCAAGAGCCGAGGTGATGAAGACAGGAGCCCAAAGCTAAAATACAAATTAAGCGATATCTTCTGACAAAACAGCCTCACAAAATGCTCACTCACAGCTGCCGGTTATTTTAGCTTCAGGCACCACTGAAGGGCTGCATGTGAAATAAAGGGGCCTTTCTGCTCAAAAATAATTTCTTCATCTGAAGCAGTAAGAAAAACTATGTCACAGAATTTACAATGCAGAGAGAGGTTGGAGATAATGGCCATTCATCATACCGAGATCATGAATCCTGCTGACTTTAGTGGCTCAGCCAGTTTTTCTTTGTGAATATTTCTCCAGCAACATGATCAATATTTTGTGATTGGAATTTAAAAAAAAAATCAAACCTTAGAATTCTACATGCACAGTAAAATTACAAGAGTAAAATTTATTCAAATTGAGGAATTTTTTACTCTATTTTAGATAACATTTGGTCCCTCTCTCAAAAAAAGTTAAGTTTAATCAGAGTAATTTCTCTTCAATTTAGAGTACAATTTCACTCTTTAATAATACAATTTACTCTATATAGAGAAAATTTAAATTGACTCTCACTCTATTTTTACTCCTACTGAGGAACTACAAATTTACTCCACGGAAATTTACTCCCTTCGTTCTTTCAACTCAAATCAGAGCAAAAAAATGCTATTTTTCGAGGAAAATTATTTTAACTGGCTAGCACTAGATCCCTGTTCTATAAGTTTCGGCCCACTCTTATAGAGTATTTATTTGTATAGGCATTACTGTCATTTAACTGGATTGTGCTCGCCTCGGCCGTAATGTTACCTTGTCACTGCCTACAATTTTCATTTTGTTTCTTCTTTTTCCCTATTTAGTATCCATTATGGAAACTGTGGTACTGTTTTTGCTTTTAAACTGATTTTTAGGGTCTGGCAGCCCCCCGCCACCCCATCCCCTTTTTTTTTTTGTTTTCCGTTTTTGTCTTGATTGTTTTACTTTCTGCTACTGTTTTTTTTTTTTACTTGTGTGTTTACAAAATTTTCTGGGACAGTTTTTGTTTATGGACTTCATAAAATAATTTAGGTATATTGCCTTTGACTTATACTGATATTAAATTTGGAACTAATTTGGAGAACAAGGAATTTTTTTTATAGTTAATAATCTCATTATTATGGCAACATTTTTCATACACAAATGTAAATTTGGTGGCACTAAACCTGCTTTTATTGTCGTTCTAAAAGAGCTGGTATTTCTGAAGGACTTTCTAAAACTCTGTAATTCCTAGAAATCATTATGGCTTTCTAATAATATGACAGCTATCTCTTTTAACCCTACTGCTCCTTAATATGTTATTATTATATTTTTATTATATTATATTTTTTCCTTTTTTTTCCACGCTCAATGTACAACCGTGTCTGGAAAATGTAAGCCTGTAAGCTTTGATTGTTAATAAAACTTTATAATAATAAAAAAAAAACAAAAACTTTCTGTTACTGTGATCGTCGTTGCTTTTTTCAGTTTTTTGCTGTTTCTTTAGTTTTTATTTTATTTTTGTCATGTCATCAATGTGTTTTTACTTCAATGTTCCATAAATAAAAAAAACCCAAAAAAACCCAACAAAAAATAAAAAAAACAAAAAAAACATGATCACTATTTGGCATGCATATCAGGACATGATAAAAAAAATAACCTTATCAGGTCATGGATTTAAGTAGAAACAACCTTAGATAAATAATAAATAACATATTATGCAGAGTCATTATTCATTAAATGAAAACAAAACATAGTTTAGCATGTAGAAGCACCTTTAGCAGCAGTAACTTGACGCAATGTTTTTCCTGTATGTTTTTGTTTTTATCAGACACTAACGTGATTGTGGGGGAATCATGGTCCACTCCTCTTTATAAGGTTGCTCCATTTAACTCACTTCTTTAAAACACATCAGCATTCCAGTCAGACTTGGCCTGGATAATTACAACAACCCCATTCTTTCCCTTTTCAGCCATTTTTATGAAGATTTGTTGCTATATTTGGGATCCTGAGTGGTCCATGAGCCAGTTTCAGCCAAGCGGCAAACTCCAGCGATGAAAAGTGAAGCCAATGCAGAAGTGCCTAAATCTGCAGTTCCCCCTTACTCCACTAGGGGCTGCAAAAGGCAGCCATTCCCCATAGACTCCCATGTTAAAAAGGCCAACTTTACAACATGCTTACAGCCTGGTACAAACATCCATTTTAGGTTTAATAGGTCAGGTTTACCTTCATGACAACTGTGTGTGTGTGTGTGTGTGTGTGTGTGTGGGGGGGTGACAGAGGAGGCTGTCAGCGCGTTGCACAACCGCGATTGTTAACCAGCTAACGTTAGCTTCGGGTTAGCCTTTAGCTATAGACAGCTCAGAGTTTAATGGATGTCAATAATCCACCTCCCTCCTCTCAGCTCCACCTCTTTGGCCATTTTTGGATTTTCCGGCAGTGACGAGATGTGTGACGCTGCCAAGATGGTGACGGTAGGAACCTCCCACCGAGCTTCAATCCAGCTCTTCAGAAACCTACGGGATACGTCACGGAGGCTCCATCCATCTTTTATATACAGTCCATGGCTTCAGTCAAGATTTAGCTGTCAGACAGAAGTCGTAACATCTCTAGAATACTTTGGTCGACAGAAGAGTTCATGTGGCTGCAAAACAAGTAAATCATCGGCCTTCCACCAAAGTGTTATGAGGTATTTGTGCTAATATGCTAAGCTGAGATGCAGCTTTGCAAACCTACGCCATGCCGGCATGTTCTATCTAAAGACAAGAGAAGCTTTCTCCTGCCATCCTTCAGTCTGTTTCTGATTGTACAGACATGAACTTTAACATTTAACATGCAGAGGCCTTCGGAGTCTGAGATGTAGCTCCTGTTTTTTGTTTTTTTCTGTTTTTTTTTGGAGTTTCTCTGAGATGACCATGGAATATGGCCCTGTAACATATTTTATTCTGATTTTAAATGCTTCATGCAAAGGCAAGGTGAGTTTATTCATATTGCACAATTCACATTGAAAGCACTTTGAATTGTCTTGTCCATGAAATGCGCTGTACAGATAAAATTGCTTTGCCTATTATAAATGCAAACCTCAATCTTATCCAAATCTTATTCCTAACCTTATCATTGGAGGTTTGTGTAAAAAAGAAGAAAGAAAATAGTGACTAGTGACGAGTAAAAACAGCTAAACCCTGAAATGATGTTTTAAAGTCCAGTTACTTTAAAACAACAGTTCTTGGGGCAGTACCAGGACTGATTTCTTTGGATTGACAGTCGTGTAGCGACATTTCCGATCGCCTCTAGCTTCCAAACGCTGGTTAAATGTGATGAAGCAGTCGTTTGTGATTACTTGATGAAGTGTGGTGCCGCTGAATTAACTTATGTAGTTCTTTCCATGTCAAGCACCTTGAAAAATCTGCAAGAAATGCGTCTATGGACATGAATCAAAAGACAATATTTTCAGGGTTATTTCTCATTTTGCAAAGAGGATAAGTTGAAATAAATAACCTAACTTGGTTTTATGTACTGTTTTTACTTTTGCTACAACTGGGCTGCATCAAAGTCCAGATATTTCATTCCCCATATTTGCAAACATTTTATGAGGCTGACGTCATCCTCCGTCCTCAGCTCCAAATTTAATCCATTTGACAACACAGCTCACGGGCTCCATGAGTAACCATCGCAGAAACGGTACACTTTATACTTGAGAAGTGCTGTGCGAACACGCTGTGCTGCTTTAACTCTGTAAAATACATTTTCGGGGGCTTTTCTCAGAATATATCATGGTCACATTAGCTGTACTAAAGATCTCTGGTGTGACACTGATGAAGCCTCTGTCAGCTCTTCCTCTTGGCATGTTTGATTATCTTATTCCCTTCCTGCTGCTTTGAAGGGCGACTAGAAATCTTCCGTGAGGCTTTTCTTTGATATTTTCTTGCAATTTATTAAGGAAGATTTGCAAACTTGACCCTGTGAAATGAGGAACATGTGAAATAGGGCTACTTTCTGAAAGCATTAAGTAAAAGGAACACAGAGCAGGAAGCATGTACGGAAGCATTTCTTTACCCTTCATTTGATATTCAGAATCATTTGACGTGTTTCATCTACCCCGTATAGCAGATGAAAGTGGCATTTTAAGCTCTAATCGGGACGCAAGCAGCTAAATTTCATGCCCACTTCCTACGATTCAAACTAATGTATGACAGAGAATTAGGGCGATGATGAGATGATTTTTTTTACCCCTTCCCCACTCTGAGAATAAAGTAGAAATGTTGAGAATAGAGACGAAATGTTGAGAATAAAAGCAACATTTTGAGAATTAATGTAGCATTCCAGCTGGCCGGCTGTCGCCTTCTAAATCCATGAGTCTGCTGAGGTTTTTTTAATGTCCCATTTTCTTGTCATTTTAACTTTTTTCTCAAAATTTCCACTTTATTCTTGAAATTTCGACTTTATCCTCAACATTTCGACTTTATTCTCAACATTTCCTATTCATTCTCGAAATTTCAACTTTATTCTCAAAATTTCGACTTTATTCTCAAAATTTCGACTTTATTCTCAACATTTCGAGGGAGTGAGGAAGGGGTAAAAAAAAAAATCCATCACATTTTTTTTTCTCTCAGCATGGCCCTAATGCTCCGTCGTACTAATACTCCTCCAGTCATAACTCAGTCAAATGTAAAAACACGCTCCTAATTAAGTGGGAAATATTTTTTTCTATACCACTATGTGTGATGTACATTCTGTTTTTTTTATTTTAATTTTTAAATGAGATATGTATGTTCGGTGGCCGACAGGCGCAATCAAGCTTCATATACAAAAACACACCGCTTTTACGAACTGAAAGGCTAGCAGGAAAAGCTGCAAATACAGGAAGTGCTGCATAAACAAAAACAACTGCAGGGAGAAAACGCTGCATATTAACGTGCCGGGCCTCCGGGGGCAGCAGTGAGTTTTTTACTTAAGAGACAGAAAACGGTGAGAAGAACAGAGATAGTGGTGGTAGTGATGGGAATTTCAGCTCTTCTTGGTGATCCGGTCTCAGTTCACCTTAATGAGTCGGCTCTCAAACGGCTCTTTATTTTATTAATTTTCCCAGGTGTAATTTAACCAAATTTTGCGCCATTTTGACTCGTGATGTTTTGTGTGTAGGCTACTTGACAAAATGATACATTTGTTATAGACCATCTGGAGTCAAATTATATGAAACAAAACATTAAATTGTTGTTGTTGTTGCAAATTTTCTTGTTTACATGGAGCTCTGACACCGAATGAACCCATTTTACTATACTGTCACACAAAGCAAACAGATTCCAGAGCAGTTTTTGCCATTTATATTCTATAGTCAAACACACCTTTAAAAATAGGGCCTTATTACAACAATACACATATGTAGAAATTAGAATAAATAAAAATGTGGTCAGTGCACAAAACAACATAATTGTCTTTCATTGTATAAAAACAGCAACTTAACAAATGGACTAATTCTATTGTCCAAAAGAGCAGCAACGTATCAGGACATTTCTATGATCTGAAAATGTCTGGCGACATTAAATACTCACTTACTACCATGAGTCGGTACGTACCGTTCAATTTGAAAAGCATTATCTGGTGGGAAGCTCGAGCAACGTGAGCGCAGAAACTGTATTACCTGCAGCCTAAACACTTCCGTTGTATGAGTGAATATCAAGCCTTTTCTTCTTGCAGCTGTCTGCGTTTATGATGCATTCCTATTTTTGCAGTGTTTTCCTGTATTTGTAGGGCCTTATCTTTTTTTTCTTGCATTAAGTCTCTGTACTTAAAGTGCTCCCGTGTACTTGCAGCTTTTGAATTTAATTCAAATATTCTCTCTTATTTTTTTCAGTGTGGTATCGTACAGAAGTTTTGGTTTTCAGATTAGCAGACGTGGCCATGAATGCAACAGTGCATGTACCGTGGCAGTGCAGGATTTTCTGTTTTTGGATTAACAGAAGTGTCATTGAAATGTCCTGGAAATTTTCTGCCAGGACATTCTCTAATTTTATAAAGAACGTTTTCTAAAAGTGCACTCTTTCAGAAAACAGAGACAGAGGAGGATGACATGCAGTTTAAAGGCATCCAGTCAAACAGCTGAGTTATCCATCAGCCTTAACTTTGTTCACCTGATAAATAAACTTAAGTCTTTTACACTGAACCATATTAACCCTTTGATGCGTAGTGTCCACTATCTAGACACTGTTTTCCAGTATCTGCATGGGTCAGGATGGTAAATCAGCAAATGATCCACTTCACTGGACATTAGTGAGTCATCCAATACACCGCCACTCACTGAAAAGTAGATAAATAAAGTCTAAAATCTAATACATTGTAATTATGAAGTTTGCTTCAGTGATTAACAGGACAAGAAAATGCTAGAATTTATTATACAATTTTATATTATGTATCAGAACACATAATTTTATTCATATTTTCATAAAATAGATAAAGATAAATAAAATAAAAAGTCCAATAAAATTAAAAATAAAGAAAAGCATCCCTGACATGTCTGTAGAAGTAAAATTTTGAATGTGAAAAAATGCTTAAATGTTTTTAAATAATTCATCAGAGGGTTGATAACTTGTTTACAGCAGTAGTTGTGAGATTTTCCACCATTTTTATTTAAAATTTTTACTAGTTTTGTATGTAAAGGCTTTGTGTTTTGCTGGTATTCAATATAAATATTGAATATTTCTAAATATAAATAATATTAATATTTGTGATTTTTTCCATCAAATATATACTCTACTTATTTGAAAATATTCTTTAAATCAGTTGTTTCTATTTACATTCAACACTGTCAAACTTTTTTTAAAAATGTGATTTTTTTGGAACCCATTACAACAAACTTTTACAAGCTTAAACATTTTGCATGTACGACTGTATATAAAGTTATTTTAGTCCCACTTTGATGCTCATATGCATGGCTTTTACTTGTAACAGAGATCCGCACATCACTAGTGGGAAGAGAAAAGTTAAAGTTGAAGAGAAAAGTCAACTGAGGATGAAATTTCAGTCTAATTTTCCACCTGTTTTTTTTTCTAGTTTTGTATTTAAAAGCTTCATGTGTTGCTGATATTCAATACAAAATCAATGAATTAAATATTTGTGCTTTTTTTCCAGCAAACACATTTTTTACTTTCTTTAAATTAATCTGTTTCTATTTACATTCCACAATATCAAACTTTTTTTTAAAATGGGATTTTGCACACACAATTGAATATAAAGTTATTTTAGTCCCACTTTGATGCTCATATGCATGGCTTTTACTTGTAACAGAGAATTCTGTCTTGTATTCGTCTCTGTGTCCTAATTAAACAGATGTCCAAGTCGGTGAGAAAGAGAGAGCCATTGCTCTAATTACCTCTTCCATTTTTAGAAACATAAATGCAAACACAACATAGATCGCTATGTGCGTATCTGCTCACACTCACTATATTTGCAGCATGACTCATGCTTTAAAGTGGGCTGGTTCAAATTGAGGGGATAAGCAAAGGGG
>JAPMNP010619668.1:0-12312 GCA_029874935.1 Atherina boyeri
TGTCAGTGTTTTTATGCAGCTACAGCATATTTGACATGCAAATATGAATCGAGATGACAATTGACAGGTTGTAAATCACAGAGCCTTGTCCAGAGGGCATTAATGTAGGTTTGTCTGAATGAAGCAGTGAGCATTGATTTACATGACAGAATACTGCTTCTAATCTTTTAATAATGTATTTTCAATGTCAGAAAAGGGCTTTGTGCACATGTTGGCTGCACCAGAGAAACAAACAACCACATTAGGTTACCTAAGAGTGCAGCAAGCCTTCTTGATTTCATCTACGTAGGTCCACGAAAGCACCAACAGTTTATGATGGTGGTTTCCTATGTGGTACCTTATCAGTTCAATAAATCACATGTCAGACCTTATGACATCAAAGTACTTAAGTTCATTCAGACCAACCAAACTGGAAAATATGAGGGCAACTTTCAGCTGCTTGAATAGATCACCCACTAAAGATGGGCAGAATCTTCTTTATTTTAGTATTTCAAGTTCCACAACTATAAAATACCAGTGACGATCTTGCCAGCTGGCTGTCATTAGATTTATTCTCTTCATCCACCCACAAAGAGGAATAAAATAATATGAAACAACGGGAGTGAGGTAATCTGGTTTAATCCTGTTGCTGTAACCTGAGGCACACAGAGGTTCACATACCTCCTGTCTTCTGGAAGAGCTGACGTCACCATCCCTCATTTTGTCATAAATCTGTCCTATCATTTCCTGCACTCTAAAGAATCACAGCTGCTGCTTTTGTCTCCTCATAACTGTCAAAGTAACTTCTCAATCTTAATCCTTCTGCTGCCTTTGTTACTCCAGTAAAGGTTGTTACATCCTGGAAAGTTAAGTGCTTTAACTTAAGTTGAACTTGGCATAAACTCTCACAGTGTTGCACAACTCTCCTCCTCCTGCTCTCCTTTTCCTCTATGTCCTTGTCCTGGCCTGCGAGGCAATCCAGTTTAACAGCTTTAGTGGCGGCAAGCAGAGGCACATTCATGAGCGCTATGCTATGTTGTGCAAACTGTCGCACTTGAGTTGTTTCTGCTTGTTGTAGAGCTAGAAAGTAACTATTCCACATTCTCACACAGTGACACACAACCAGCTCCTGCTTGAGACTGTAACTGTAAGAATGCATTGAGTAATGTCTGCACTCTCTCTGCGGTTGTGGCCTAATTGGAGTAGAATTGAATCTATGCAGTTGGAAAAAAATGGGCGGCGCAATTTGCGTTTCATAATAAGCGATCTACACATAAAATAGAAATTGTTCCATCAGTAATGGAATCTTTTTATACGGTCTAATTTGTGCAGCTACACTTCTCATGAGTCATATTTCTTCTCTGTGTGCTTTATCAGAGCTGTGCCCTCTCATTAAACAATAATAAGTAAATTATTACAGGAGTTGGAGAAAATATCTCTCCCTGCATCTGAAATGCAAGCTGCAGACTTTCTTCTTTGTAAAACTTTGTGTTGCTTTCTCACTCACATGCTTTCTTATTTACAGTCAGAGCTGTTTTTTCCATCATAACCATGTTTGACTCAGCATGGGTTTTCATTCTAAATCAACATGCATATCTATAAATGGCTGAACTTGTTGTTAACTTATCATTATGAAACGGCTTTGTAAAAGTATCCGTTTTCTGATGCATTGCAGACAATGTTTAACTGCTCATTTGTTGGATGTTACTGCAGTAACAGTACCGATGGCCTTACTGAAAGATTACATAATAAATAGGAAGTTTTACTTTATTACTGGTTGAACAAATGGGTACACTAAAGGATATTTTTATAATAATACGGTCTTTTTCGCTTAACTTGCCTTCAAAAGGTAATCTTTTTCTCATCAAGCTCTCTGGGTTTTTTTGCACTCCTCCTTCACATTTGTTGGTTACACATTCTTGATGTCATTCATGTAATCAGTAATCATGGCGAATATGTAACAGTTAAATTTTCTTTCTTTTTGTTATCTTGTTTCCAGGGTACTAAATATAAGCTGCATTCTTCAGGGGTTTATATTTTATACTGCAAAAAAAAAGTTTTCCACAGAAATCTTCCTTACTCTTACATGCATAGTCCCATGACCACAGTACCTCGGCAGTAAGGTGGTCTAGCTAACTCACGTCAAATGACCTTACCCAAAGCCTGGTGAAGTAGAGCATGTAATCGTTCACTGCCTGTCTAAAAACCTAATAGGCAAGGTGTGTTTGTCTGCAAGAGAAGGCACAGACAGAATGAGCACATAAATTGATTTTGTGTGTTTGTGCTGCTCTGTGCCAACGCAGGACTTTTTATTTTAGATACGCTTCTTTGAGGTCAGAGTTTTTAGAGCTACAGTCACTGTCGTAAAACTTTCAGCTGTTAGTGTTGCGTGTGTGGTGCCTTCTTCAGGCTTGTGCTGTGCATGCGACTCTCCTGTTTTCAGTAGGATGTCATTATTTCTGTTGAAGGAGTTATTAATTTCAATGCAAGTTTAGGCTCTGAATATTACCATAAACGTTAAGCTTTGTTGTGTAATAAACTGGCACCCTGTTCAGAGGGATATCCAGATTAATGCCCAGTGTGAGCTGGGATAAGCTGTTTAAAAATTGTGTGCAGGGATGAATGTGGATCATTTTGTAATGACTTCTCACTTCTGACTGCTGCGCCGAGCCTTACGCAGTTTAAGATTACCTGGTGTGTTGGAAATAAGGCATATACATTAATATATTGGAACAGGTGTAAGTTAAGCCCTGTTAGTATCATCACTAATAAACTAAAACTTGTGCTGAAATATTAAGGATCCCAGTGTTAGATTTACTGACCACGCCACATCTCAGAGGTGAACCTGAAGGGTCAGACCTGATGTTGGTCATCTGGGAAGCATGGAGATGCAACATGCCCCCTATTCCCAGTTTGCACATCTCCTTGTATCTTTGTTGCTCCCATTAGAGAAACTGAGGAGGTAATAAACGAGAAACACTGGTCAGAGGGACAGACAAGATGAGAATTCTAGGTTTAAGTTCAATGTAACATGAGACGCAGAAACCATTGTTTGTTTGTTTTTTCAGTCCTCAGCTCTGTTATTACTGATATCTGATTATTTCTCAGATGAGTGCTATAGCTGCTAGTGTCATCTTCTAATTGAATGTAATGACATCACAGATGCTGCCAAAAACACTACTGCAAGGTATACTATTGCTTATAGCTGTTCTAGAAAGTACAGTCTCTCCTTGCTCATCTCCTCTCCGGAGGCATTTTAGGAATTAAGATTCCCCCTCAAAATGTCCTGGAGCTCCTCTCTCAGGGTCCCAGACAAGAAGATGAAAAGAAAGAGGAGCTGCACATTTTAGGCAAATAATTTATTACTCATTAATTCTAACAAATGGTTATCTATCTCTGCCTCAGTTTTTGGTTTTTTTTTTGTTTTTGTTTTTTCCCTTGCTACAGTCACACTGAAGCAGCTTTTTATCTTTGGTGTTCTCCCATGCTCACTCCAGATCCCCTTTTCTCCACAGGGGGACTCCATGAAAGATGACAGAGGAGGTGATTGTTGTAGCCAAGTGGGACTACACGGCCCAGCAGGAGCAGGAACTTGACATCCGTAAAAATGAGCGTCTCTACCTCCTGGACGACTCAAAAACGTGGTGGCGCGTCCGCAACACCGCCAACCAAACAGGGTACGTGCCATCAAACTACGTCGAGCGCAAGAATAGCCTGAAGAAAGGCTCGCTGGTGAAGAACATCAAAGACACACTCGGTAAGAAGCATTCTGTTGCACGCTGTCTGAACAGTGTGAGAGTTGTTACTGTTGTCAATGAAAATTACTTTTGGCAAATGCAAAACATTACTGCTTTCACTTTTTCCTTTCTAATATTTGGTGCTTTTTGGCAGAGGAAAAGAGATTTGATGTCATATAGTTTTGTGCTTGTGCGTGTGCGTGTGCGTGTGCATGTGCGTGCGCTAGCCTTGGTGCTCCGAAAAGAAGAAAAAAATGTATTTCACTGTGTTTCTGTCCTGGATTGGAGCTGTCACAGTGCACACCAGGGAACCTGTTCTGTTGGCGATTGCTCTCAGCTGTCAGCACTCTGTCGCTCAGTCCGCAGTCATGACTTGAATTTATTAAACTCTATCTGCGAGCATAGCTTTGAACTCATAAAAAAGATTGGGAATCATTATCATTCAGTTTGAGTAGAGAGACCCTATAAAATCACAACAATATTTGTACAATAATCACCTCTTCCAGCCAGTGAAAATGATGAAAATGTAATAAATTTTTTAAAAGACTGTTGCCATGTGCTGAAAGTTTATTTGTATGGTCTGCTCATTCATTTTGCTATTCAAGTACAGAAAAACCAGCAGATTTATTTTGTGGCTAAACTTCAAATTCTTGAACTGATTGGGTGATTTCAAAATGTCATCCTCACCTTTCACAATCTCCCTTTTATTAGTGATCAGTTCATTATTAATGGAAACTGTCTTTGTTTGCTCCTAAAAGATATCATGCCTTCCAGTAGTATGGCCTTCTTTCATTTTTGTTAATTTAGTGACATTGAAATGATTGGAGATAATGAAGCTCCTAATTACCTATCCAGCTGTTTCCTTTCAGAAGCATACAAATGGAACAGATGCATCATCAGAAAGAGTCTTTGACAGCTTTGTGCAAATCAAAGATGCAATTGCATGCACATTAACTCAAGGAGGGGAATTTAATGACTAAAACTCAAACAAAATAAGTAGGCAGTATAGCATCTAAAATGTGTTTTTTCTTTAAAGGTCTTACCATAAAGTATCTCGTTTTGATAAAATGTCTGTAAGGGAGGAAGAGAGAGGCGAGGGGAGAAAGATGGAAACATCTGATACAAATTTTACCAAGACAGAATGATCAAGAAGCGTAATTGTAATAAATATAGTAACCACGTGGCCCTAAAAGGGAGCCATATTTAGAACCGGGTGGAGGAGAGAAGAGGAATGACAGGGGTCTGGCTTAATGCGCAGACTCCCCTCAGCTCTGTTGCTACCAGCCCTCAGGGAAACTCTGCAGCTGTATGTGAGCCACCGTGGCACAGCCTGCCACGGTCACCATGACCAGGGTTCACCGGGTGCAGAGATGACATCTCCCCCTCTGTCTGTCAAATGCTCCAACACTATACCATCAACTCATTTCTCTGTCACCGTCGGCCTCTGCTTTTCTGTGATCAGTAGTTTGATTAGTGTACAAGTCGGCCGCCTAATGGTTGTACTAGAGTGATGGATTACCTCTATGTCCCCTGACGAAGTTACTTATCGACTACAACATTATGGCCCAGTTCCATTTCGGTCTGAGCAGTGTGCTTCCTGCCAGTAGCTCTTTAGTGTTAAAAGCCTGAGAAAATCCAATAGGCGAGAACACTTCCATGATGAGGCGATGAGCAGTAGGTGAGGTCAAGGGCTAATGGAACTTACTCACACTCTTGAATGAAGAATCTGATTGGCTGAAAGCTTTATTTCCTCATCCCTTTGCAAGTTTGGCTTTTTTTCCCCATCCTCTTCAGTGAAGTCTACATTATGATTATGGAGCGTGTGGATTGTCTGTAATTACTGTTCTCTCCAGCTTTTCAACTTCATTTACAGTGCTTTTTAGTGCCGTTGTTTCATCAGCATCCATCTCTACTAAGTCTGACTATAAATGGATTCATGCTGCTTTCTGCCCCAGTTTCATCTGTCAGGAAAAAAAACGGTCACGGGTTAAAGGAATCGACGAAGCCTATAGTACTTTGTGCAGAAACTGGGTCAGTACTCACCTGTGCATTGTATAAGGAAGTTAGTATGTGTCCTTGTGAGTTTTAACAGTTCATTTCATTTGGTGCCATCAGTGTATGAGAGTGCATAGGTGAAAATGAGACTGTGTAAAGCACCTTGTCCTGACCTCAGGTTAAAAAGTGGTTCACATACCTCTAGGCCATTTTGCTCCGCTTTAAAATGAAAATGAGTTCCTGTAGGAGTTTAATCAAATGGCCACATCTCCTGATTTTTTTCCAAAGATTTTTGGGTTCTTACTTCAGTCCTTGTGCCTTTTCTGTGGCAACTTTTAATGTTTGGCTATATTTCCTGTGGGAAGAAGCTGCTGCTATGAGGAGGTAATTTTCCAGGGGGTAATAAAGGTTATGGTCCAACAGATATACAGTGTTGGACAGAAGAAATCTTTTCAGAAAATTATTTTTTTTCTTAAACTAAAAAGTGGTCCTTTTTCTATGCGTGTCTGCACTATAAGAACTGCAAGCAATTGCAATTTACAAAGTCCATTAGTCAGATATTTTTACCCATTCCTTCTTTTGAGCAGGTACTTTCCCAGTGTGATGGAAACTACTGTATGGTGATTGGTTGAACACATGAACAGAATCACAGACTATAGATGACAAACTTGTGTCGATTTGAAGCCACGTGTTTGGCATGACCCATCACCGTTTGGTCTTAATGGCGCCAGAGCTTGCAATGTTTTGACAAAAGGAATGGAACCAGATGGTTACCCTTGAAGGCTGATCAGACAAAATAACTTTGAAAGTATTTTTTAAAGTAAGACTAGCACACTGATCAGAGGAAGTAAAATTTAGCAAGCAAAGACATCCTAATGGCGTGTAGGAAAAATGGACCAACCTTGCATTTAAAAAGAGAAGTCAATGTTTTAAAGTGTGTTCGAGTCAGAGTCAATTTAGGGCAATTTTAAGTTAATAATTGAACGACAACTAGACGATAAAAACAGAGGCCAATGATAATTGTCTGGGATTTGAGCCTATGTGATGGAGGTATTGCTGATTTTCGCATAATATGGAATCCATCAAGTGACAATTGTTTGGATTACATATCAGAACTCCTCATAGCTAAATGGACTCCTAATATTCAAGACCACAAATATAGGTTAAAAAGAGGCAGCTATCACTTAGATGATTGCATGATTGGCCCCCCACACATCTTATTCCCTCAAAATACTCTTAAATTACAGCACGCTCTGTTACAACTAGCACTTTACTACAGGGTCAGGTTGTGCCTTGTGATTACACACATGCGTCGGGTGGGTGGTACAGTTTTGCAAGGACTCATTTTTCATACAGTAACTTTTCCAGTGCCCTCCACTGTATTCAATAGAGTGAAGCAATATGCTGCAACTTGAAGGCTTTCATCAGTTCACTTCCCTCTGAGTTGAAGTCCTCTGGGCTTGAAAATCGAGTCGCCTTTCACAAGATGAAGAGGTAGGTGAAGGTTGCAAGTGAATGTGTGGGAGGAGAGAGTATAGTCCACTGCTGTAACCAGCAGGTCAGTGCCTTGAAGTGGAAATGAGCAAAGAGAGGTGTGTGGATTGAGGTGTTTATGCTCAGCCTCAGAGTGTGAGTTCATTGCCCTCTGGTGTGTTTTCCTCTCCCTCATGGCAGTGACTGTCCATTTCATATATCCCCCTGTGCCCACCCGGAGTAGCCCTTTTAGTAGTCAGCCTTTTGTCCTTGGCTTTTGTCTTTGTAAAACTCTCTCATGCAGCTATGTGATGAGCAGGATGCACACTGCTTTCCACAAACACAATCTGCTTATTATTCTTGTCTCATCCTCCTGCTTTGCGTTTTTGTCAGCTGTGGCCTCTGATGTGCTTGGTCTCCTGTGTGTTTGAGAAACAGCTGCCAAGGGACCCCTTGTCTTTCTCCGCTGCACTCCTCCTCCTCTTCCCTTCTCTATGTCTCTGCCAACAAGTTTCATGCTCCTCTGTGTGAACCCAGATTTTTCAAAACAATGTAAATGCTCTGTTCAGCAGTGACATTTCTTTGGCATTTTGAGAACACTCAGTGGCACAAACTTGGTGATGAGCTGTCAAGAACCTCACTTCTGTCTTTTGTAGCACACTTGAGCATACGTATACTGACACTGGCCTCAACTGCCAATTAAATGGTTTCATTAACAGTGTTTAATTATTATTTTACCATGTGAGAAAATAGGAGGCCGCCTCATTTGTTTTCGTTTAGGAAACTTCCGGTCTCACTGAGCCGTGCAAACAGATTTTAAAGACTTGTCTTTGAAAGTACATGAAAAGAAAAGTCAGGGGCAGGTATGACAGGTGCTGACTTTGATCCTGGTTGTGCCTGTCAACATCAAACCCATGGTGCCTGCTCCACTTCTCATACCTTGCACCATAAATGTTTTGCCTTTTGAGTTTTATAGTGTGTAGATGATGTTAACAGAACTTCAACTTGATGAACAGCTTAATTTCATTAGATATGAGTAGAAGAAATTGGGATGCTCTATGCAAATTAATGCGTCCCTCTGTATCACTTATACTTCCTAGAATGAAGGTCCGTCCTTAACCGCTGAGTTTTCTCATGGGTTATCATGTTTCTGGAGTAGTTTTGTGATTCTTATTACTCTAAGGACCCATGGGAACTGCTTCCAGCCTTAATTGGTTTCATGCTGACCTTAACTTTCTCCCCTCTCCAAAGAGATCAGGCCATTCCCTGCTTTCTGCAACCTACTTCCAATCAAAAGAGCCTCTCACAACTTCTCCAGTACTAGCATTTAATACTGTGTTCAGATTCTTCTTTCATAAATGAAAACTGTTCAAATTCAAGGCTATGACCATTTAAATCTGCTGTAGCTCAGGAGGAAGAGCAGTTGTCTTCCAACTGGAAAGTCGGTGGATCGATTCCAGGCTCCTCCTGATTACATGCTGAACTGTCTTTGGGCAAGACTCTAAACCTGATAGCCTCCCTACATTTTATCGGGGTATGAATGTGAGTGATAGGAGAAAGCACTTCGGATGTAACAATAAAAATGCTGCATGTGTGTGTGACATGAAGTCTTAAAAGCTCTTTGAGGGGTCAACAAGTGACTAGAAAAGCGCTATATAGGTAGTCTATTTACCATTTACCAAATCTACAGTATATTAAAGGTTGAATACGGAACATTTTTATTAAATGCTTTAGAGGGGTGTAGAATGAAAGTACTGCATTTTCTTAAAAAAATATATTTAAATTGGAATATAATAAAATATACATTTTTACGGGTTTACAATGTTTACCCTACTAAAGCAGGTCTGCAAAAAGTGCCTGGCACCAGGTACCCTTTTTTATGGTACCGACTATTCGGGGGTCCAGGAAAAAGTAGCCCCGTTCTAAAACATGACATGAAATTTCTAGAGCACTGATTGGTCCGAGACAATAGTCATCGTTGAGCGACTGTTTAGAAGTGGAAATAATTCTTTAACAAAGGGTGTTAAGAAAAATAGACATGGATTTTCAGGAACGGCAAGTATCTGTACCTTTTTAAGTATTGTTGGCAACATGGTTAGCTTACCCGCTTTGGGGCGCCTCTTCCTCAGTGATGTCTCTTGTTCCACATATTCAAGAACAAGATCACAAAGCCTTTGTGGTCGCGCTGTATATGACAAAACTGGTGCACAGGAGGAGTGGCTATGGGGCTAAAGGTCAAATACGGCCCGGGTAGTGACAATTGAAACGTGAACAAAAATTGGGTACAGTAGAGTACGGTAGAGTTGGGTAGGGTAGAGCAGATACTGGCTATGGAAACACGGCTTAAATAAATACTAATGTCGTCATTTATGTGTCCATATATGTATAAAGAAAAAAAGGAAACCTGGTGTTCACTAGGATCTGTGCCACCTTTCACTTTTGGTTCTGATTTTCTGTCTGCATAGGCTTGGGAAAAACTAAGAGGAAGACGAGCGCCCGTGATGCCTCGCCAACGCCAAGCTCAGACGCAGAGTATCCGTCAAACGGCAGCGGGGGAGGAGTTGTGGGGGGAGCCGCAGAGAGGATCTACGACCTCAACATCCCCGCTGTGGTTAAGTTTGCCTACACAGCCGAGAGGGATGATGAGTTGACCTTGGTCAAGGGCTCCAGAGTGATCGTGATGGAGAAGTGTAGTGACGGCTGGTGGCGGGGCAGCCAGGCCGGGCGCGTTGGCTGGTTTCCCTCAAATTACGTCCAGGAGGAGCTCAGCGGGGCAGATGACCGAGAGGAGGGAGATTCTTCGCGTGGCTACGGGGTCTCGCAAGGAACTTTGTTGGCCAATGGGCGCACAGGTGGCTGCATCGAAGTTCTTCACTTGGTACAAACACTCTACCCCTTCAGCTCTGTGACAGAGGAGGAGCTAAACTTTGAGAAGGGAGAGGTCATGGAGGTGGTGGAGAAGCCGGAGAACGACCCAGAGTGGTGGAGGTGTAAGAACTCGCGTGGCATGGTGGGCCTGGTGCCTAAAAACTATGTGACGGTGTTGGATGAGCGGCCTGGTCTGCCCTCTTCTACGTCGAGTTCCCCACAGAACCGCTTTGTTGCACCAGCACGCTCAGGGAGGTTCGCTGGAATGGATTGGTACTACGGCAACGTCACTAGACACCAGGCTGAGTGTATACTCAACGAGAGAGGGGAGGAGGGTGACTTCCTCATACGAGACAGCGAGTCATCGGTGAGTCAGAGGGATGAGGTCAGGACAAAGTGGCATCATGGGGGCTGATGAAATGTAACTGTGTCAACTAGATCAGTCTTTAAGTATTAATATTCAGAAATCCTCCTTGGTATATAGTGCAACCACATTTTTCAAACTTGGGCAATTAAAATTATTGCTAAGGAGCTGAATCTGAAGTACAAGAAGTGAAGAGCATGATGATTTTTTCCACTCCTACTTACCACAGCGTGTTGGAGTAACCTGTAGGAGCAACAGCTATGGCATCACATGATGATCCAGAGTAGGAGTGGCCATATAAACACAAGAATTTAAGTTGAATTTAATCGGTCTCTACAGAATTATTTCCATCTTCAGTGATTTTTATGAATTTTGTTTTTTTTGTCGAGTTTGGCTCTTGTTTATTTTTCACAATCAGAATGTGCTTAAATATTCAGTTCACCATCATTAAGAATGTATCAAAGTAACAAATCATCACATCACAGGATTTTAGCTTTTAATCTCTGTATTGTCTTAGTGATGTAATTCATCAAAAATTAGTGTGTTAAATGGAATATTTGATATCTCTAATCGCAGTCAATGTGAAACAAATGCATGGATAAATTGTGATGAAATATTGTAAATTAAGCTGAAACTGTATCAAAAGAATTAATTAGAAAAACAAGGGAGTCTTTTCTTTGTCAGATGCATCAGTAAAATGTAAGATGTATATTCTTGATATATGGGTTGATGAATGTTATATTTTCAAGGCTACTGCTAATACATTAATCCAAAGCAGCTTTGAACTTGAACAATAATTAACCAATTTTAAAACTAAAATTGTAAGAAACTTCCAGCTCAGTCTGGTATTTTCAACACACCTCAGAGAAACTTCACATTCTTATCACAGATTATAAAATTGTTTTCCTCAAAATATCTTGTAATATCTACTACAATCCCTCAAATCACAGCTCATCAGGGGACTCCTGTGCCTTTAGTGTTGACATGCTGTAATCCCTCATGTGTAACCAGATAAGGCAGCACATTGGTTTGAGACACATTCAAGCCAAGAAGCTGCTTTTTTATCATGTTATTGTTTGGACTAATCAGTAGAATTATAAAAGATTACATTGTTAATCAGAAACTTTTTGATATGATTTAAATCAAGGATCATGTAAATATTAAATGATAGAGGTATTCCGAATCAAGTGTTTTTCTCATAGTGCAATGGAAACTTTTTCATGCCGCGGCGCATACTGTATATGTAGGGCTGCGTGTGGGAAAGGCTTCCAAACTATTTTTGTTGAAGTTCACTTCCTACATTCAGTTTTCAGATGATCTGCCAGCTGACAAACTTCTGCACAAACTGCAAGATGAACATCAATGACAAAAACACATTTTTGAGTAGTGGAAGAGTCTTAAAAATTTGAAACCGCAATAACAGTGAAGGATTTTGCTCTTGTGTCTCATCACAAGAGAACATAATTAAACATGTTGCAGTTGTGGGCCCAGATCATCAAACAAGATATTAGGCTGCCCCCTGCTGGAGTTACTACATCAGTGTATATATTAATTGTCTCTTCCTCTGTCTCCCTCTTTGTTTTTCAGCCCAGTGATTTCTCAGTTTCTCTGAAGGCGGCGGGTAAGAATAAGCACTTTAAAGTGCAGCATTCAGACGGAGTATACTGTATCGGCCAGCGCAGGTTTAGCTCCATGGATGAACTTGTAGAGCACTACAAGAAAGCCCCAATCTTCACCAGTGAACATGGAGAGAAGCTGTACCTGGTCAAAGCGCTGCTGTGATTCACACTTCCTCACACCTACACTGGATCTCATATACACGTGTGCACACACACACACACACACACACACACACACACACACACACACACACACACACACACACACACACACACA
>JAPMNP010619936.1:0-12747 GCA_029874935.1 Atherina boyeri
CACACACACACACACACACACAGTTAAATCAGTTCCTGCTGATGTCATAACAGAGGGACCTAGGCCTACATAACTGTAAGATGAAGGTGAGGCTGTAGCTTTGAGAAGCCTCCACTGGTTTTGGGTTTGTATATTTATCATCCATGTATCACACAGATGGAAAGGATTTTGACCAAAACATAGGATTTCACGTTCTAAGTGATGGATTTGTTGCCCTCGGCATGCAGTAGCAGAAACATGCTGAGGATGATAAATTATCTGAGGACAGAAGAAGACAAAAAATGATATAAAGCTGGATTTAAAGGACAGCTTTGCTGCTGTTTTACCCCTAAATGCTGATATATCCAGTTTTGTGTATGTGGGAGTTAAGCAGCATCATATTTCCTCTGATTGGATTGTGCTCTAGGCTCTTAACTGCACTGCAGAAATGTGAACCCATAATGATGTCACAGCTCTTTTGTGTTGACACATCGCTGTTATCTCTGCTGTGCAGAGTAGAGCTTAGTTTTAGCACTAATAAAATATAATAATAGCATGCCTACATGTACAGCAGAATAAACTGTTTTGAATGCAAGTTCTTGGTGAAGCTGCATTGTGTTGTGTGGAATTTTGGTTGTGGAATTTTACAAAATATTGTTTTTGTTTCCACAAAAGCAACTGACATCATTTCCATGACAACTGACAACAGTTTCCACACACATTGGTTATACCAGCATTCATTCCAGCAGTGGTAACTCAATCTAACCAACTGGTTTTGCTGAAAACCTCTGTTCACATTACTTGGAATCAGCCAAAGCTAAAACGGTGGAACTGTTCAGCAGCCTTTTACCAGTTTTATCATCATCCTACCACAGGATATACCATGAGTAATCTGAATGGGTAAGGAAACTTAAAACAAATGCTTGACCGATGTTCATTCCTGGTTTTTGAGTGTTACTGTGATACATGTGTTATAGAATTGGTGCACCGTCTGTCCAAGATGATGAAAACTGTGAAGATGAGCTGCTCTGCTTCAAGATTCAAGCTCTTTTGGAGGAGATGTTCTCTGACAGTCACCTGGCAAAGGACGGCTTTCTGCTCAAACACGTGCAGAAGAACAAAATGGGCTACATCAATCTCAAGCTTCTGACTTGTTTGAAAAAGGTAAACAATGTTTTGTGTGCTCTGTGTGGTCTATGAATTGCAGCTATTTGAATGAAAACAATCCAGTTTGCCAATGTTTGCTGCAGATAAAGGCCCTGACTACAAACTGGTACATGACTCTGGCAGCTGCAGAGTGCTCAGACCTTCTGGAGGTGAATGATGAATGCACCAAAGTGAGACGCAAAAAGCCACTTCCCAAATGGCTGCTGTGTTCCCCTACTAGCAGGCTGCTCCTTGTCTGGGACGTTTCTGCTAAGCAGAGAGGAGAAAACGGAGCCGGACAAGGCCCCGAGGATCCTTCGTTCTTACTGAGGATCCTCCAAAAGTTTGGGATTACAAACAGTTGCACTTCTATCTGGACCCTGCAGCCTGGAGAAGAGCTTCCCAAAGAGCTGAAATGTTACGCCAAACGTCACAAAGAGTTTGGCCTACATTTGTGTGCAGTGGTGAAGTTTGATTGCTTGGAGGCAACTCGGAAGGCCTACATTGCCCTGAAAGCAGAAAACGACAAGTCTAACGGGAAGGGCTTGTGTGTAGTACCTTTGGGGAGCCATTTAGCACATAACAAATGTGAACCATCAGAGGAGCAAGATATGGATCAACTGGAGAAGGACACACAATCTGAGGAAATATCCACAAACTTAATCCAGCAGGAACTTTGCTCATCTGTTACTGGTTCTGGAGAAACGCCAGGCACATACCAGCTTCAAGATACCTCTAATTACTCCATGCAAGGCGCCTTTGACAACTACAACCAGTCTGTCTGTGGAATGAACCAGAGGTACAGTAGACAAAGCTTATGCTCTGGAGATTCTAATAAAGAGAGCTCCAGGAGCCCGTGGGTACTCAAGCGAAAATCTGCAGCCAATGCATTTAACCCAGAGATGGCTACACACCTGAAAGCCCCCTGTCTAAGACAAAGAGTGCTGCGTCAGCCCTTTGGCCCAGATGGAATGAAAGGCTTTCATGCCAGAGGGAAGAGGTTAAACTCTTCTGGATGGAGCAACATCGGCTGATTTATGGAGGAAGGCTACGCTGCAGAAATCTATAAGCTAAAAAATAAAATAAAATCTTTTTTACGAACAACCAAAAGTTCTGTTGATGAGTGTGTTTAGCCATGGTAGTGTGTAGTAATGAACCACTGACAGATGAGGGCAGCATTTAACTTTGCTCGCATGACTGATTCTGAACATCGTTCTGTGTATCAGTCAGCAGGGTTGTCTTGTTGTGGGAAATAAATACAGAGAAAAGCTTGTATATATTAGGTAGAAGAACATTTTTATTCCACGGAGGGGTATTTAGTAGCTGAAGTTAAAGTGTTTGAGAGGCATACGAGCCTTGTTTGAAACATGAGTGGCCTCTGCACCCCTGGGGCCTCAGCTCGTCTGGACACAACAGCAAATTTGCTCTGTATATTTGTTCTTTGGCTAGGATGGATTTACCTTGTTACCACTTTCTCAGACTAAAAAGACATGTCTTTCAACATGAAGTGCTCGGAAAAAAAGCCCTCATTGTCTCTGCATCTTTTTCATGAATGCCTGTTTAGACTTTGTTTCTTTAAAAAGTAGTTTTCCGCTCACCGAGATGACATTTGGCGCAGGGCTACATGTCCAATCATTGAACCACATATTGTGCAAGACGAGCAGAGCAGAAACATTTGTACCTTATTTCCAGCCTTTCTAATGACACCTCGACTGGAATGGTCTGTTTATAGTGTTACTGATTGAGGGCTTCCTTAAAATCATGCCCAAACCTAAACAGAATGTGTTTTTTTTCATTTATCCACGCCCAGTGGAAAAGGTTCAATCCAGTGTGTATGAGATTCAATCAAATCAAAATATCTTTGTTGTTTTCATTTCTTGTCTGTGTGTGTTCACATGTCAAAGTATCATCGTGACTAATGTAATCTTAGCTGTTGAGTGAGAGCTTTCATTGTAAACAGATCAAGTGTTTGACTTGCGCTGTCTTTGACTTGATTTTTGCAATTAACAGCTGTTGGACTTTAAGCGCAGTTTAAAAGGCTGGGCTATGAAAACTACACATCTGTGAACAATATGTATAGGGTTGAAATGTTTCTACCTCATGTCAGGAAATGTTTCTGTGCTGATAGACTCTTTTCAAAGCTAGAAAAGCACAATATCCCCTGCTAACAAGAAGTAATTATGCGTTTACATATGTTTCCCTGGACTAAAATGTAACTGTATGTCAAAACTCAGGAGTGTTTTCATTGTGGGGATCCATGTGATTTCATACCAGCTGATCACCAAAATACAGGAAGATGAAAATCTTCTCCTGTGAAAAGAGAGGTTTGAGTTGTTCCTGCTTTGGACTATGAGATAAATCTACCTTTGAGGTCAAAACCGCCTTTGAAAAACCGTCACCACATATTTGTTGTGTTGACACAAAATTCCTCTGCTTTTTCCTTCTTGTTCCCACTCCACACTAAAGGAATTTTAAGT
Source organism: Atherina boyeri (assembly GCA_029874935.1). Taxonomy (NCBI): domain Eukaryota; kingdom Metazoa; phylum Chordata; class Actinopteri; order Atheriniformes; family Atherinidae; genus Atherina; species Atherina boyeri. The sequence goes on from JAPMNP010619936.1 coordinate 3,603, forward strand.
CCTAGAAAGTTATTGCCAAGCCACTTTTCAGTTTTACTAGTGCAACTTTTCTAAGCGTGATTTGTTTACAAATTGGCCCCAGGATGCCAGGATGACTCATGCTGTTAGAATGAGATTTTTGTTACATCTCATTCTAACAGCATGAGTTATTTGTTACTTGCTTCCTGTTGTGATGCTGGTTTAATTTTTCTCTTACACACATGGCTGTTTTAATTCACAATCTATGGCTTGGGATTCTATTCTGGACCATCGTCTCTGTTTGGATCAAGAGTCTAGATTTTATTTAGCAGGTTTATGCTCCCAAACAGCACCTGTGAGGCTTTGCGTACCTACCTACCTCATCTCTTCCCTGCCTCGTCCATCAGTTCACTCATTTCTAAACTGGTTGGCCTTTGTTTATACGTTACTGACCCTAAACACCTGACGCATTTCCTCCAGGGATAGGGTATTTATTTAGATTGCAGTCTGGAGGGCCTGATACCTTCAAAAAGCACAACCATCTGCTCCTCATTTGCTGCTCAAGGGCTCAAGGGCTAAAACACTGGTTTGTATTGGAGGAGAATCTGAGATCTTCAACAATAACACCCGTCGTTTTATCCCCAGCCAACTGTAGATTGAATCATGAAATACGTCCGCTGTGATAATACTATTCAAATTAGATTAATGTTGTCTTAGCACCTTTTAAACCAAGTGTAAACATTCTTAATTCCCCATAAAAGATTGGAAGGTGCTTACTTTAGTAGACCCTTCCGAGGGCACTGATCTGACCAAGTGACGCTATTACCAAGTGCCTGCTTAAGATGGCAGACTCTCTTGCAGCAGAAGGTGAATGTAAGCCCTTGCTCAGGCCAAAGCATCCTTCAGTGCTCCTGGAGTTAGAGCCAGGAAGATTAACATATCAGGAGTAATCCGACTCGGCCCACAAGCACAACTATGGAGGAGGAGCAACAGTTGAGGGGGGGAGGCAGGCAGAGGCATCAGAAAGAAGCTCTGTGCTCCACTTACGATAACCACGCTCTCCCTGCTCACCCTAACCCATCCTCTCGACCTGCATAGTTCCCTTCCATGGAACTGAAGAGAAGACCTGCTGCTGGTAAGGAGACGTGCACCGTCCTTCCATCAGCACTGTTTCTATGAAGATAAAGTGCTCTGAGACAAAGAGAGTTCCACAACAGATGGGATCAAAGTTAAAGCATCTGTGGTGTCTGTTTATTGCATGCCACCGTACCTCAGTGCTGCTCCGTTCTTCTGTTTTAGGTTAAAGTTTCTGCAAAATAGAAGACCAGAGGTTCTGCATGGTGAAGCGCATTCTCAGGACTTTGATGATCCGACGCCAAGTCATCCAGTCATCACTTTTTTGGATGGATAAATCTGAATGCCACAAGGATGGTCTCTCACTATCAGAGGAATGTGGATTTTGATCTTTGCATCTTAAAAGAGTTCTATGGAAGTGTAAATATGAAAAGAGAATAGGACATCCTGGACCTGATTCAAGTCAGGACACCTCCCGTACTTGCAGGGCAAGGGCTTGCGATTATTTTAATGACAAGAAGCAGGAGTCCTGCCCTCGCTCTTCGCCTGTGATGATGATGGACTTACCCATCCAGCACTTGTCTGAAGAGGTCAGATGAAGACGACGCCACGCAGCTAAGTCTGGATTAGCCGGCCGAACGGTAAGGACAGCGCATCTTCTTTTGTTGGTTTAAGCTGGCAGCTTATGAGGGAAGGCGTTGGGTGCTGCTGACAGAGATGCCTCTCTAAGTGCTTGAGTGGCAGAAAACACACGTTGGATTATTTGTATCAACAAGCGGCCCTTGCAGGAACCGCATGACAGTAGCGCGCTGTAGCCTGGCACGAAATGTTTGCAGAGTGGTAACCACTGATTACAAGGAGCATGCCACCATGCTGGAACAAAAACAAGAAAAATAATTATTATTACAATTCGTTTGCCCTCACCACAAAGACGAGTTTATTTTATCTGCGCTGTATTTTCTTTCGTGTCACTCTAATATGATGGTTTCCCTCATTTTCATGCACAATTGCTTTATAAATACTCTGGTTTTCTTTACAGTAAGTTGTTCCACTTAGACGTCTTATGAAATAATACTTTCATCTAATTATTTTTCTTAGCATTCATTATATTAGGGATTTGTTATTTCATGCAGAGCTGTGCCTTGAATAGTCAAATAAGTTAGAAAATCAGGTTCACAGTGACATAGAAGTGCTCTGAGAGGAGCAAACTTGATAATACTCATTGTGAGCATTTTACTGAAGTGATGATCCCCTTTGCACTAAGCCTATATCATACAAAGAGATTATACTGTAGCTGCAGTGTCCTGAGAGGCCGGATCGCGGTTAAGCCCAAAGTCAGCTAAGTCATATAACTTTCATAACCTGCCAAATCTGTTTATGACTAGAGCTGACCTGACGCACAACGTCATATTGTGTCATTTTTAAAACAAAATCACATTCTAGCTAAAACAAACACATTGTGCATGAAAGTAATAAAGGTGCACAACGCATAGGTCATAAGTGTTGTAAAATCTCATATTTCAGATGTTTGTGCTTGCTTGTACTTGCTTTCATTTGAAAGTAGTATTCAGCGTGTGCCAGATGGCCGTCAACCTTTTGAAACAGAAGCATTGACATGTTTAACGTGGGTTTAGAGGCGATGCTGTTGTGCTAAAAGAGGATCTGGCATAGACAGATTAACAGCCAGAATAGCAGCTCATAGACTTTTTAAAAAGTAGCCCAGACAAGAGACAACATTAATCTTTCTCACACAAATATTGATAAGGCAAGTATGCGTTGCCATGCCAACTGTCATGTAACTTCTCTTTGTGCGTTAAATGGGCTATTTAAGATGTGCTGTCAGAATTAAAACTGGGACTTCCCATAATAGCCCCATGTGTCAAATGTGCATCTATAAATGTTTACATTACACCACATTAATGCCACTTAAACAGCAACAAGTTTAAGTCGTGCCATCAAATCACTGGATTAATCTGGATTAATTGGATTTTCCATTTTAAACCATGGGACATGATAGTAGGCCTTCCAAATAAAAAATAAAAAAGCTGAACCTTTTCTAAGCTACTTAAACACCCGTACGATTAAAGGGATATGCAAATCAAGTTTAGAATTCGTAGAATGTTTGTAAAATTTTACAGTATCTCTGCCATTTCCCAAAGATGGTTTTTCTCTCAATAATAAACAGCAGCTTTCTCGGAAACAAGCCGCTTTGTTTTAATCAACGTTTGGTTGCTGGGTGACACAGCTTGAGCCAACTGATGTGGCTGCCCAGCGAAATTACAGTCTTTTCCTTTTACATTAGAACAGAGGCTACATTTAGAGCAACCAATCCTGGCACGGGTCGCCCACTTTGTTTTACAACCATATGTTGCAAACACCACAGATCTAACTCGCCAAGTTTGCCACTTTTCTCCTTCATTATTCTAACATTGTGAGGATAGGGCAGGCTTTAGGGGAGGAAGTGTCTGCTCTCTCTCAGTGGGCTCCGCATGCCGGCCTAACCCTTGAGTTCGAGGTGTCAGATGGATTAACACTGACACACACACATACAGCAAGACCTGAGCTTCGCCACCAACACTGCAGCCAGGTGTTTATCCACGTGACTGCAGATAAACCCGGGGAAGCATTAGTGCTAATCCCGCCCTGATCTTTGGAATATGTCCCTATTACCTTCTCCAAGCACTCTCTAGCTGTCCCCAGGCCTCCTGATGCTCTCTTAAGAGGGAAAAGACAAGACAAGGCCGCTCTGGGACTCCCATAAAGCACCTTGTTTTCTTGCAACAACACAGTAGGTGCCTTTCCCACTGTTTGTTATGCTGCTGCTATCTTTTCACTGCAGGTATTTATGGAGTGTGTTCAGTGTAGGGCAGACACTGCCGGTCACATGGGTAGAGCAGAGTTGGAGCACAGTGTGGCACAAATGCTCTGTGGGCAGAGCCCTCTGGCTGTACAGTGGCAAACAGACAAAGATTAGACCTGTAAAGACTTCTTGAAATTAAAGAGCAGCAGTATTATGTAAGACAGATTATCATGTGTTATGTGATGGTGCTATTGGAGCATGAAAACGGAGAGGGTGTCTGGCCAACAATGGAAGGCTGGAAAGTTTATCTAAGAACATCTGCGTCAGACCATTCGGGAAAAGTGAAACCACGCAATTGCTTGTGTGTGTTTATGGTATGTGTGAGTCACATAGTGACAGAGTGTGAAACAGAACATGCTGTATTTAGGGTATATATAGGAACAAATGCTATAGAATGGAAAGACATAAAAGTTGGTATCTGCTTTTATTCCAGCACAAAGAAGCTCTTCATTCACTTCTATGATCTTCTCCTCACTGCTGTCATGCCACACTGGTCAAGATCCAAGCAAGCTGACAAGAAAGCCCCCCTGTCTGCTGGCTTCATTCAGAAGTGCTAACCACAGATGCCCCTTATCCCCATTTTGACAGATCTCTGGTTCATCCGCCATAGGCTGTGGCATTCTGTTGAGTGTCTCCCCCTCTGGCACTGGTGGAGAGAGACGACACGAGTGGCATGCTGCTGTAATTACATTACCGCCAGCTTAGTAGCACCATGGCCACTGACCCAATCATTCCTCGAAAACATCAATTTTATTGTATCCTTTGAGATAATGCGATCTTTGAGTCAGCAACAAGAGCTTGGCTGATGGTTGAGCACTGGCCTCTAAACTGGACTCTGCATGCGTCGCAGCTTACGTCATGTCTCAGGAATGGCTTTGACAGACTCCGGAATTCTTGGCCAAACAATTCACTTTCATGGCTTGCCTCGAACATGTTAATGACCTTCTCGGGCTGCTGTTTCTCTGTAAGTAGCTCTTCAGGTGACACATGACTAACAGTACACATCAGGTGTGCTGTAAAAGTGAGTCCCACTCAGTGAGGAAACAGAAACTATGTCTTCATTTAGCTCTTTTCTTTTCATGAATAGATTGATGGGGCCTCATAGATTCAACCCGGCCTTCATCTCCACACACAGGAGCGTGCATGGGCACATCGCCGCACCATGCCTTTGTAAGAGTCAGACATGCTGAGGATGTGTGGGAGCTGGTTTAGTTGTCTTTGCTGCTCATCTGCACTTTTATGTCTCTGTTTGAGGATGGGTTTTCCTTCTGCTGGAAAACCTCTGGGGTTCCGCTATATCCTCTGTGTCTCTGTTCTTTCTCTGTTTGCTGGAAAACAGCAGCTATTCCCCCCATGAATTTCCATTTCTCTCCAAAGAAAACACCAGTGCCCCTTTCTCCCTATCAATATCTGTATATTTATGTCCACCGCAGCAGAGGCCAGCGGTAGATATTAAATGTCTGTACAGATTAATCTTCTGTGACCATCTGAACAAGCTGCAGAATGCTCCCTGGCACTTTTATTGCTACCAATCGACTGCAGATGTGACTAATGTGTTTCTGAGTGGAGCAATTATGACAATCAGAGTGTCTTCAGGGACACAAGATCAGTATTTGAGGACCCGGCTCCGTCCAGTGTCAGCAGCCGAGATAGTGGAGGCCTCATGTGTTCCTGATGAGATAATTGTTTTATCAAGATGAGCCGCAAAGCTAACAAGCTGATGACACTGACGTATGGCTGCCGTGTGAAACGGCTAACTCCAAGGATGAGTAAATGCCCCAAACTGACCTATTAATACGCTAAGAAAACAACTCTCTCATTCTTAGCTGTAAATAATAAGAAACTCGCGTTTGATATAAAGGATTTATTACATTTAAAACAGGAGCAGCAAGATTTCTGGTGCGAGCAGTTGGTGCCGACCCAACAGAAACAGAATAAAATTTCTTAGTGTTATAAACAACACTGAGACCCAACATCAGACATATAGCCGGCCTGCAGTTCCACCTTTGATTTACATAGACTGTGCATCAAATGAGGCTGTGAGGTGACATGTTTGACTTTCAAATGAATGCTATTGTGCAGAGACTCCTCGCCATGTCAAACCCATATGGAATTATGAGTGATGAGTCACGCCTTCACTGAATGGACTGGTTATACCTGTTTATATTCTGTTTACACTTCTGCAACTCATGTGTGAAGTTTGTTTGTATTTTCCCTCAGCGGTGTCCAAAACACTCAGATTCGGTGGAAACTTGTAATTTGCCTATAATTTGCTCCACTGCAAACAGTTGAGTCCACTAGAAAACCTAAATGTTGCCACTTTTGACTATTTTTTTTACAAGCTGTTATGATTAAAGTGATCTACAGGAGCTGAATATTTACAGAAAATATTCGTGTGAGATTTTTGTTTCTATAATAAACCAGACAGAAATCTGTGAAATTGTGCCTTACTGTAAACAGTCCAGCAGCCTATACGTGCACGCTACAGAATCCAGTCTGGCAAAGCACTTTGGGATGCTGGTCTGGATTTGCTGTTAGTCACTGCCAGTGTACCATTTCCGGCTCAAGGGAAATGTTTTGCTCGCTAGTGACATGATATGAAAAATTCAAAGAAGCGAGCTTGAAAAACATCTCAAATATCAGTGGCAAAAAGAAAACTTGAGGCAGGAGTCCAACATATTGACTTTTTGTGACTGAGGGGCCTATAGAGAGGGAGGGGCTGTCGGACATAAAGGGATGTACAAGCGCACGTGTACACTGAGGTCTCATCATACATAACATCGTGCATAGGTGTGGTTAAGAGATTCTTCGTTCTTTAAAAGGACATCTACCTCTGGAAAAAAGAAAAGAAAAAGTCATATATTTGATAAAAAAGAAAATTTAATTAAATAAGATTACCCCCAACAGCTTTCAAACAGTGATAGCAGTTTTATATTTTGCACCCTGTCATATTTTTTCCTCTCCAGGCTGCATCAACACAGCTTTAAAAACACACTGCATTCTCAGGTGTCAGCGAGTGATGTCAGGCTCTGGGATCATGAACCCACTCAGAGTGAAAATGAGCTGACAGCAGAATCAGAAAAAGTAAACTGGCGGTAAAGCAAAAACCCCTTTACGTTAGGGAAAGGTCACAGAAATATGGCGGTGTGAAAGATTTACAATTGCAGCACTGTTCTGTCTGCTTTAATGTGTCAAGCTGAGAAGATCTTGTCCATGATTGAAGGTGTGACTGTTTAAACACGTCTGACGTTTGTGCTTCTTTTTTCTTTTTCTTGTTGCTTTTCCCTTTTTTTACAGAGTTTCAATGCTCCTCCACGTTCTAAGATGAAGTTATGGAAAGGTGCTACTTTTGCCTTCATGCTCTGCAGTGCAGCCCTGTCCACCATCCTCATTAGAAACATGGCCACTATTGGACAGTTTAAACTCAAGACAAAACATCCAAACATGTCTTCGCCCTCATCGAGATCGTCCTCGCCATCGGAATCGACATCTAGAACATCTTCTTCAGCAGATTCAAGCGTGCTGTCCCAGCAGACAGGAGGTCCTCATCGGAAGATCCGCTCGACAGACGACAACATGAGCACGCTCCTGTCAGAGTGTAAGATGAACGGTTACTTCCCTTGTTGACTTGGAGATAACGTTTAATGAGAAGGTTGCCAGGGTTCACACAGAACATTTACAAGCCGATTCCATTGTTTATAGAGCAGGTTTTAATGTCTTACAATAACTTGGAGTCAGTTGACACCTCATAGGTCACTGGCTCTCCATAGGTGCAATATAACCTACATGAGATGAGGATAAATGGCTTTTACTTTTCTCTTGCATGGTCTCATGGATAGACATTCATCAGTGTAATTGGTTCCATGGAATTATAAGGCTTTTGCCACGCTGTTAGTGATAGAAACAGTATGTAGCCATCAAGATCTTAGATAAAACAAACTCGTGTACAGCTGTTAGCGCCTGACTTTCATTATCCTCCCTGCTATAGTATGCTATCTCAGTGAACCATCTGTTCTGCAGAAATTCATAAATGTCGTGAATATTTAACTCAAAATTATCAGGAAACCTGATTATCCGTCTATTTGTCACCTGTCAGTAATACTGGTGTTGATTTTTCTCTTTGTCAGTTTCCACGATGCTCCAGAGCTTCACAGAGGGCGAGCTTCAACATGTGGTTGAAACCTTGCTAGACAGGAAGAGAAGGAAGAGCCAGCCTGTTGGCAAGAAGCAGCCCAGAAGGACTAAAAGAGCTCGCAGGCCTAAACCCTGCTCTCTGAGGAAGCTGGTGCTGACAGTGAGTGAACTGGGTCTCGGCTACGAGAGCGAGGAGACAGTGAAGGTGCACTACTGTAGTGGTAAATGCAATATGTACCGGAAGAACTACGACATGGCCATGGAGCACATGGTTCGGACAGGCTTCAAACAGCGGGGTCGCAGGGACAAAGTTCATGGACCCTGCTGCAGGCCCACTGAATATGAAATGGACTTGCGCTTCCTGGGCAGCGACAGCAAATATCATGTGATACAGAATGTATCAGCAAAGGCGTGTAAGTGTGTATGACCCAGAGCAGAGGACTTATAATTTCTTATCACTGCTCTCAGCCTCGGTTGGAAAATTCAAACATGAGATGCTGTTAAAGATAAACAATGGAAAACGAAGAGCTCAAAGAGAAGAGGAAATAATGGGAATACATTTATGGCTGCTCCAATGGAACTTTTTGGGCCCGTCACCCCAAGTTAGGACCAAATCATATGGACATTGAGTGGTGTGGTGTATTTGGATTCCACAGAAAAGGAAAAGGAAAAAAAAAAAACCTCAAACCAAAAACATCTTTTCTATCTGTGTAGTAACACTGTAAAACGTGGTGTAACAACAATGTAGGATCATTGTGTTCGTGGCATTTGAGTAGTTGTTCGTACGTTAGACTCATAATGAGCCAGGGTGGAATAGATCGTTGCTGCTACTGCACCTCTTACCAACATTTGTCCACATCTTAGAGTAAACAGAGCAATGCTTTAGAAAAAAGTTTTTGTTTTTTTTTCCAAAACAAACCAACTGTTAGGTTTTAAAAGATGCAGAAGTTATAAATTAAATACACATTACCACTGGGGTTCACTATAAATTCTGCTCAAGACATTTTGACCCACTGATCTGATACTAATGTGGAGGCTACAATAACAGACTATTTCTTGTGGCCTGTTTTCCCTGCTTAAATGTGTTAATGTTATTGATTGCAGTGTTATTACACAGGT
>JAPMNP010620028.1:0-10239 GCA_029874935.1 Atherina boyeri
AAATCTAATGGATCCAGCAGCTTGTTGCATAGTTTTGCACAATGACTCCTTCATTCCAACCAAGTGTGATGAAGCACAGAAATATCTAAAACGTGTAGGACAGCAGCCCTCAAGAACCGGAGGTTTACACCCCTGCTTTTAGAGAATTAAGGGCTATTTTCTGGTAAATGAACAATCATCAAAATAGCGGATGAAAAAAAACAGTGTGGGGTGGTTTGTACCTGCACTAGGCACATCTTTCATTAAAGGTATCTTGACAAGTATTAACCACAAACTGAGCCAGAGATATAGCAAGAAAAACGAGAATACTAGTAAGCAACCACATACGTTGAAAGAATAAAAAAAATTAAACAGGTTTTAAAGGTCCCATGTTGAAGAAAATAAGTTAGCCAGCTCTTGATTAATTATTAATCCGGTTTTGATGTTTATGAATAGTGTGAAACTATCTACTTCTCAATCCACTGAGAAAAACGCTTGGTCAGTTTTTCATTCTGGATCTTTAAGCAAGTTGTCAGGGCTTTGATGAGGATATGATGTCACACCTATGGAGTCTTAACTGTCAACAACACCCTCAGTATGCATAGCTAGCTTCATCTTTCACTTTCTATGTCACTGCCAAAAGTCACAAAGCCCATCCAAAAAAGGGACACAGTTAGAAACAACTCCTGCTTTTAAGCAACAGTCACTGACACAGTCCATTTGGAACAGGACTAAAATATAGCTTTTGTCAACTGTAATTCATGCTAGCTATAATGACCACAAATGTAATCAACAGCTATGGTATCTATCTTAAGTGTTCATCTAACATGATTGGCACTTGAACACATCACAATTCAAAAACAGAGAGTTCAAAAAGATTTTAAGAAATAGGTGGCCACTAGACCCTACAACCTTCTAACAGGTATAAAAAAATAGAAAAAATGTCATGACCTTGTTACAATAGTGAATGTGGAATTGTTTTTTTTTGTGCCAGGTTCTCCATTTGTGATCTGTGTAGTTTCCATGACATCTGCCTTTGACAGTTACGGTGCAGTTGACAAGTAAGTATGATCTTGACGTGTGGGATTGTTTGAAATTCATTTAATTCCATTACAGCCATTGCTTAGGAATGACATCACTTGTGGGGGAAATTGCAAACAACTGTGTTTAATGTTATTTGAAGGCTTTTAGGTCCACAGTATGTCATCCCATATTTGCATTATAACATTGTAGTCATTTTACTTGGGAGGGAAGGCAGCAGAACCTTTATTTTTCTACCCTTGCCTTTGCTATTTCAGCTGCTGGTTATCACTGGAGAGGGGAGCCATTTGGGCATTTGTGGCCCCTGCTCTTTTTGTCATTGTGGTGAGGAATTAAACCGAAAAATACCTTCTTTTTTTAAAATCATTCTTAGCATTTTTTTTCTATAAACTGCATTTCTCAAAAACTTAAAAGCTGTAATGCAGAAAAGATGGCTGGATGTTGATGTATTGTATTTAATCAACTTTCTGATGAACAGGTGAACATTGGCATTCTGATATCTGTGACCAGGATCATATCTCGAATCAGTGGAGAAAATTACAAGGTTCATGGAGATTCTAATGCTGTCAAGTGAGTTGATTGGTTTATGATTATGTAACTTAATTATTTTATCAAAAGGCAGTGTAATCATGGTTATCTCTTGGTTTATTTCAAGGCTGACGGCCAAGGCAGTGGCTGTGCTCCTGCCCATACTTGGCATTTCCTGGATCTTTGGTGTTCTTGCTGTCAACACACACTCTTTGCCATTCTTATATATTTTTGCTGTATTCAACTCATTACAAGTAAGTTCTTCAACATTTTGTATTTTCCTTCACAAAATCTTTGCAAAGACATATGAAACACTTGCTTGTTTGTTTTTATCTTTTTCAAGGGTTTTTTTGTCTTCTTGTTTCACTGTCTCCTGAACTCTGAGGTATGTGAATAAATATTTTACAAATGTCTTTCAAGGATGTGATTGAGAAATGTATTCGTATTTGCAAGCCGGATGATCTCCTTTAAGAAAATGTTTTGGTTAAAATTTATAATGGTTTTGCTTTGGTGTTATTCCTGTAGGTCAGAGCCGCATTTAAACACAAAACCAAGGTGTGGTCTCTCACCAGCAGCTCCATCCGAAACATCAATGTGAAACCGTTCAACTCTGATATTGTAAGTGCCATTGTTAAATGAATTGCTACAACAAAAATGACCTGTTGGGCTGTTAAATGCCTAATGTGTTCTTTCATCATCCTCTGATATAGATGAATGGACACAAGGAGGGTGTTACTCCCACTAAGATGAACACATGGGATAAAAGCACCAACTCAGCCAACCGTATTGACCTCTCCGTCATGTAAAAAAGCCAAATCCCCATTTATGTCTGTGGCAGGAGAACAATCTTTGGCTCACTCGGGTGGAATGGCAAACACTGGCCAGAGTATTCTTCCACTTTGTCGTAAAATGAATTGGACCCTTATCAACTCCAATGAAAGTTGTACCAAGGCAGGCGATTTGTAGCTGAATTATAGGTTCACCCTTAAAGACAAACAGACTCTTGGGACTGTGCCTTACTGTTATTCCACAAAAAACATATTGTGTTCCCAAAATAGTGACTTCTGAAGAGGAGGAGGATGAAGTCATTAATATGACAGAGAGATCCATGAGTACTGTTCTGGATCTACCAAAGACCCTGCATAGATTATCTGTACACTGTGTATTGATGAATAAGGGACTGAGCTGTGTTCTGCCACCTAGTGGTGCTTTATTGTAGGAACCTGTCACCTAGTAAGAGATAAATCATTATTCTGTATTTTCCCAGATTCTTTCGTATATTCATTCTCATCTTACTGAACATGGCATGAAGAAATTAATACAACTTCTAGATCTGTATAATTAAAAAAAAGACACATTGTTCAAAAAGAAAGTTGCCTGACACATGCAGATGAAGCACATTCAAAAATCCCCTCAAACATTGTACAAGCTAGTGACAGAGACGTGAATGCATAACTAAAAATAACCTACAAGTTGTTTGTGCTAAAGGAGTCAAAACAAGCTTATGTTGGATAAATAGATAATGCAAATTCAATCATTTTCATTTCTATATCTTTATCGGTAAGGCTAACAATTTAGAGTAGAGTACTGTATGAAGCGACAACAAGTTGTTACGCACAAAGACTGGAAACAAGGAGAGAGTTAGCATGCTTCTACCACACATATAATAATCGATCAAAGTCTTGTATATCACTAGTAGTGTTTGGCTGGCACCCAGGCTAGTATATCACTGAAGTCACTAAAACAGAAGAGTTAATGTAATATATTGAAGTATTAAGTAAAACTGATTTGTAAAGCACATTTAAACCATCCACAAATGACCAAAGTGCTTAACACAGTAATACAATGCAAATAGATGGTTTATTGCTTACTAATAGAGAAATAAAAAAGCACCATAAAAAAAACACAGAATGGATCCAGGAGACAAAACCATAGTTGGTAGTCATGGGTTTGCAATAAATCAGTGTGTCTGACACTGCTCACATGTAAGATTAATTTCATTGCGTTCAGTGAGTAAAATTTGTCCATAATAAGACTTCTTTACAACCTGCTTGATTTAGCAGAGGTTAGACCTGATGTAAATGTACTGTACAAGTCAGGAGAGACCACTGTTTCAGTCTTTGACAGCAACCTGTACTGATTACATTGTTAGCTTGGACCAAGCAGATCATATATACATTTCAATACATACAATACATGTCATCAAATGGAATTAGAAATCTTTTGTTATTCTTGACATCAAATTGTTAGACATCTCCAACTGAGTTAGTGTATGGCCTGTAAACATATGTCACTGAGAATCCCAGTGTTTATTCAAAGGAAACTACATGCATCATTCATTCATTCATTTCTGTACCGCTTATCCAATTCAAGGTCACGGGTCTACATGCATCCAAATCCTTAAATGCCTATCGTGATATTCACTGTGTAAATACAAGAGATAAACAACTAGTTTCTTTAGAAGGCAGAAGTTTTGCTTAATTTGGGACTCAGAGGACCCGAGTCCACCCTTTTCCTTACTTAGATCTCCAAACTCTATCTGTTGTTGAAAAAGGATACTATAACAGATGTAAAGTGAATGTCTAAAATATGTCAAATCAAAGAGAAAACATGTTAAAGGTATTGAGCATACATTTTTGGGTGTGTCTAAAATGTTTCATTAGACATGGAAACATTTAATATTTTACTCACTATAACCCAGGAACAGTTTAAACCAATTGTTGAAATATCTAAGTGGTCTGATGATAGAGATAGGGTTAACATTTCAGAAACATACTTAGGTGCAGACCAAATTATCTTGGCTGTAGTAACTGTCTTCATGTCAGTGCTCAAAAACATGGGCCCCAGGTAGATTTTTATTGACAAAGCAATGAAATGCAACATCTTGATTATGGAAGACAGAACCTTAAAGGTATATTCTAGTTAACCTTTAGGTATCAAACACCAGATTAGCCAGTCATGTTTAGTGTTCTTTTTACACAATATGTGCCAAATATGCAAGATGTGAGGATGGCACTGATCTTTTCATCAAATCATTTTATATCTGTTTTAATTAAAAGGAAAAGAGAAAACATTGGTTACAAAAGGGTGAGGGGAACATACATTTCTTATACATGTTGTTAATTGTATGCTTACAAAACTACACCATCACCAGCTGTTGACAAATTTATAATCACAAAAGACAAATTGCAAAATGTAAACCTGAATCACACAGCTTTAACCCAATTTTTGGGATGTCACACTGCCTTATAATCATGGATGTTTTGATAGTGAAATTGACTCTGATATATGTATTTATTTATTTAGTGATTCTGAGTATTTTGTCTTCTGCAAACTGCCACAGTAACAAAACCAGTATTGTTCACTTGTTAAATTTGGTTTATTTTTGCTTTCTCTCTTGAAATGAATTGGCTGGCATAGTTGCGGAACCTCACATCATGAGAAAGTTGCCAAATGTTTGCCTGTGCTTTTTGAAGAATAGTGAATAGGCTACTGTTAATGTGTTCAACACAGTTCTGTGAAGTTTTATCTTGTCTTCAGCTATTTCTGTGGTGAACATATTTTACATCTTTCATTTTTGTTTTTTTTTGTACAATAGAATATTGAATATGTTCTGCAACATATAGGGACTAAAGGTTGTTGCTGTTTTTTTTCCTTTTCCCCTTTTTGTGGGACTTTGTTTGAGATGTTGTTGATCTTACACTGTGCCAACATTAGGGTTTTAGATGATTTACTGTATGTCACTCTGCACACACTTTATGTCAGATTTTAATTGAAATATTTTAATATTTCTAAGCTTGTATATGGCTTTTAATGATTGTTGTTTATGGTACTACAGTCTGTGCTTACAATTATCTTTATTAAAAACGGTTTATTACAATAAACCTTAGTCTTCTTTATTGTCTGATAAATAAACAAGCATTTTTCTAGAATTTATTACCACTCTTTACTTTTTGATGAGATGTCTTCTCTGTTTCACTCACTTTATGGTCACTCAGGCCAAACAGGCTCAGTGCAGTGCAGGAACAATGTGGAGGAGAGAGGGAGCATTTCTCTAAGGTCAAAAGTGACTAGAAATATATATATAATTTGTATGTTTCAAAATAAATATATCTAGAAAATTATTTTTAGAAGGCATTAGAGCCATCGTAATTACAGGTAAACAAAGACATTAAAACCCTTATTTACGAGCGGACCCTGAAAGCGCCACGGACAGACGCTTGCCAGTCTGTTTGCGCATGCCCACCATGAGATATGAATAACTCATGCGGATGGTTAGAAAGGTGAGGAGTACAACAATGTCTGAGCTCAGTGTATAAATACAAACTACCTTTAACAGCACTAAAGCAACTCTCTATCGTCCAACGGGTGTAGAGAAGCAGTTGGGACTAATTTGAATTGTTAGGAGGACCTCTAATATTTTATTTACAAACAGTGTTGATTAAAGTACCGACGTTGTTATTACCTTTTTTTCTCTCTTTATCTCTTTTTGACGGATACTGCGCAATGTTTTCAACGATGTTTGCCGCCGTTGTGATGAAGCGTATGTGCGATAACAACACTTTTTACATGTAAAATGGGATTTATCGCTGCGTTGCGCGACTTCCTTGGAACGTCAGACTTTTGCTTTAATACTGTAAACTGCCTGTTTTGCTTATATTTACAATATCCATGGAGTCTGTTGGGAAGTTTGAGTTCAACAGGAAAGACTTGATTGGTCACGGTGCCTTTGCAGTTGTGTTCAAAGGCAGACACAAAGAGGTAATTTTCATATCCAAGCCAAATTTGGATTTGTTTGTGCATGTTTATTTATGTCTGGCTGCTGCATTCATGTTATGCTTCTTTTTTTTTCTTTAAAAAAAAAAATATTTTCAAGAAACGTGATTGGGAAGTTGCTGTTAAGTGTATTAACAAGAAGAATATCGCTAAATCGCAGTCTTTGCTGGGTAAAGAAATCAAAATATTAAAGGTAATATAATTATTTTTCTTTAATCACACCATATTTTCTCTCCAGCTGTATCTTTAACTATGATGCTTTCCACATCTGCTCTAGGAACTCAGACATGAGAATATTGTTCGACTGCTTGACTATCAGGTAAGGATGTTTTTCTTTATCTTCACATTACTCTAATCTCATATGCATCTCACCCACCCACAGATAAATACAGAGTGTGATATTAGAGATGCCAAATTATGCAACATGTTGCTCAAACACTGCACGTCATTGGGTACAAATGTGCCTGTCGGATGATGCGGTTTTGCATGCTACCTCACTGATTTGAGCTGTAGCTTGAGATTTTATAGATTACATCTTATTCAGATCATCGCAAGACTAACAACAACAAAAAACACATACTATGTGACTGCTGATATAACTGGCATAATACTGTTGGGTTGCTTCACTGGGTCACTGTCAGAGCCTACATTGTCTTTTTAACCTAACAGGTCAAACATGACACAGGACACTAACCATGTGGTTGGATGTAAGTTACCCTGTGTACATTCCTCTTATCATCTTACTGACACCTGCCAGACAGTAGGCCTGGCTGAGCTTATCTCGCTACGTCTGACAGATGGCACGGTGCACCAGGTTAACAATGGCTTATAAAAACAAAGTCTAAGTATCGTCTCACAAGAGAGACACACTGGCAAACAAATCTAAGGACAAAGCTGCAAGTCTTATGTGATGACATTATCATATTGATTTAAAATTTCCATTCTCTCATTGCACCATAGGGCAATTCTATGCAGGAGCACAAGTGGTAAACACATCTTGAGTGTCACTCTTATTCACAGAGCTTATGAGATTTAACTTGGTGACTCAACTTGCTTTCAAACTAATTACATTGCTCTAAACTCAGGTGGGGTCAACACCCTAAACTTTTCACCCTTTTACCTCATCCTATATCCCCTCACTGCTCTGACGTTTTCAATGGCGCTGAAGATGGGTATCAGATAGAGTTTCAGGCCCTGAGTTTGCTGTTGTCAGGCGGTCCAGAATTTCAAGAAGTCATTAGGTGACAAGCCAAAAAACAGTCAACTGACTCCAATGTATGATGTGTTGCCACTTGTTGTGTAACAGTGAGTGCAGCTGCTAAAACACTGATAAATTATTGGTATAGTTTGCCATCTCGCTATATAAATTACATTTCTTATTTAGACATTTACAGATTTATTTACTTATCCATCAACTCTTGTATAGAGTAATTGATATTGTAGTAAATGCTTTGCTTGATTATTTGCATTTCATTTGTTTTTTCAACAGGAGATCGGAGGAAGTGTGTATCTTGTCATGGAGGTGAGTTGTGTTTGAAATTGTGCAGGCAGGTTTGTTTTCATGTGGGAATGCAAATCACAACCACTAATAAGGCAGCAAATTCAAAGCTGTTATTAAGACTTGTCTCTCCTGTCTTTTCAGTACTGCAATGGCGGCGACCTGGCAGAGTATCTCCACTGTAAGTTTGCTGTAAACAGAGAATTTAAGTCTTCATGACTCTGTGAAGTTTTCCCTTTTACGCTTTGTGTTCAAACTCAGAACAAAATGTTAATATTTTCTTAATACTCAATGTTGCAAGTGAGAGATTAAGTTTATTTCCATTTTGGGACTGCAGTAGAATTTTGGCAGGGGACTATAGCCATAAGTCAGGTTTCAAGTTTATGCAGGGCAGTGGGTGACTAATCACTAACATTTCCAAGTGCTTAACCCAGATAAAATTAAATCTGTCAAGCAGACTTGTGATCAAGTTTCTACTCAGTGATTTTCCTCTTAATTATATGGAAATTAGCACAAAATCAGTGGCCAACAATAACTCCCAGTTTGTTTTTTACAGCTGGTTTTCTGTATTTCCTGTGATTTTGCCACATTCAAATTCCCAGAAGCTTTTCTCTCTAGAATATTCCCCTGCCTCAGGTTTCAAGCCATATTTTGAAAAGATATGGGAGCATGGGACAAATTTTTCTCAGGCTAGATTTGTTCCTGGGTGTTGTTGTGTGTATTTAAGGGCTGATGTCGAGGTTGGTATAATTCTGTCACCGTGCCAGTGTCTCCTATGTTGTAAAAAGAAGCATATAGCTATTTGCAGTACAAGACTCTGTCACATTCGGCAAGGTTGACGGAGCACCCACATGACCTCGCCCATCTGTCACTCACTTATCCCCTGTGCTCCAATAACATGGCAGCCAGAAATACTGCTCTACTGACAGAGATGTGGGGGGTGCTAGTATGTCAAGGGCCTTGATTTTGATTTCCAAACAAAGTAAACATTTTTCATTGGTAATATTGGAAACCTTTTTTTATATTGTGGTAACTTTTCACCATATGAACCAACATATTTTATCCTTCTGTCCAACAGTAAAAGGCACACTCAGTGAAGACACCATCCGGGTATTCCTGCAGCAGATTGCTCAAGCCATGAAAGTCCTGCAGAGCAAAGGAATCCTCCATCGAGACCTCAAACCGCAAAATATTTTACTCTGCCACCCAGAAGGGCGTAGATCCAGTTCCATCAATTCCATCATTAAGATAGGTAATTGCTTAAATCTGTAGAGCATTAAATGCATTTCCTGTACAGTATTTCAAAAGGGGTAGAATGATGGTGGAGTGAGCTAATTTGTTTGTTTTTAATCCCTGTCCCTCACCTTCTTTCTCTCAACTTCCAGCTGACTTTGGGTTTGCACGGCATCTCCAGACTAACACCATGGCAGCCACACTGTGTGGCTCTCCAATGTACATGGTAAGCATTAAAGTCTCTTATTCTTGTTTTCTGTGCCAACAGGTTGTAATGTCACTGTGTCTCTAAGCTGTAAGCTGTGTTTGTCTGGACACAGGCTCCCGAGGTCATCATGTCCCAGAACTATGATGCCAAGGCTGATCTGTGGAGCATAGGTACTATTGTGTACCAAAGTTTGACTGGAAAAGCACCCTTTCATGTGAGTGACGCCTCAAAAGAAGTATGAACATGTAGATTTAAGAAAGAAAAAATACAAAACTCTTATTAGGTGATTAGCAATATAGATTTAAATGTTTGCCTACAAACACTTGGTAAGTTCCTTTACATAATCACATAAATTTATTAAATTGTTTTGCTCTTGTTCCTGGAAAGGGTAAACCCATCACTGTGTAAAAGTGAACATGATGCATCCCTTTCATAACACCATGATCCACAACACAACCATTAAAAAGAACCACCTGTCTGCTGGATGATACTCGTCCTGAGTGTTGTTAGTTGGAAAATGCTGAAACAGCTTGACTGCTTGTTAGGACTGAGCCTTGCTTACGCAGGGGGGGCATGCGGAAATGGCTGCCAGCCATTTCTCAAAATCCAGAGTAAACACTGTTTCACAATCATAGCTATTACTTTCCACTGTTCACGTGGCTGCTGCAATGATACTTTTAAAAGTTAGGTGCAAATGACCTCAGCTGTAACTTATGAACAGACACACACCAAAGTTCACCCCTCCTTTGGTTCTTTATTTCATTTCATTCCAGTGTGTTTGCTGTCAAAAAAGAAAAACAATGTCTTGCTTACCTATTTTTTAATGAAAGGGGACATTTTCCTATAGTTCTGCCAGGCAGGTCAGTGAGTTGTGATAAGTCCAAGGCTTAGTGTGTAGTTTGTTGATGATGATGATGATGATGATGATGATGATGATGATGATGATGATGATGATGATGATGATGATGATGATGAT
>JAPMNP010620352.1:0-10219 GCA_029874935.1 Atherina boyeri
ATGTCAACTTGCACATGGATACCTTAGCTAAGGGGCTCATACAGATTTTTCCCAAGTGTAAAAATGCTTTTACATATACAAGGGTCTTGGACACAAGGAACACTTGTAGCATTTTTACCCTCAGCAGAGCAGTCAGTGACTGGCCAGGTTCAAAGGCTTCATGGACTGGCATTGATGCAGCCTCACCAACGACCCCGCAGGTCACCGGCTCTGACTGAATGTCCTTCAGGAGGTACAGAAGGTGCTCATTAGTGGTGGACTGTGGTACAGGCTCAAGTCCAAACGTCTCATCTCCAAGGAAAATCACACCTCTGTAGAGAAGCATAGCACAGCAGATGCACCAATTTAGAAATGCTTTCATTCTGTGCCACAGCACAACTCACTGAGGAATAGAGGTCAATTTGGTAATGCCTGGATGATAAGCAGGTCTGGACTTAAACACCCATCCTCCTGGAAATATTTCTCACTTGGGATATATTGTAAAGATTTAAAAAATAAGACGAATTCATGCAAAATCCTCTTTAAAACTGTCCATTGAAATCCACAGTCCTGATTCAGATCTATTAATCCCCTTAAGGAAGAATTAGAAACCATCACTACTCCATGAAAAAAAAAAAAAAAGTCAAACCTGAGACCAGAGCATGTGCTAAGTGCCACCACTGAGTGCTCATATCCATCTACCTCTCCATGGTAAAAGCAATGCACCTAAGAACAGTGGAGCAAAAATATGTTTAAGGTTTGATTTTTAAACCAGCCACATTCATCCAATTAAGCAATCATAAACTTACACGTGGTCGTGGAAAGGATACGTTGTAGTTGCCAGTGACATCACGGGAATACTGAACAAAATTTGGATGCAAGAAGTCTCTGTAAATAAGTGGAAAAGGGAATTATATCTTTAAGGAGTACACACAACTTTATAATCTATCTTACAATGCTGTCAGTGTCATGTGAATGTTCATGTACCTGTTCTTTTTAAGATGCAGAAAGTGCCTTTTGTTGTTAATGTTCAGCACATATGATAGTATCTCATCATAATTCTAAATAAAACAAAAAACAAAACAACTTCAAATAGGGTCATATCAACATGGCAGTTAAAGGGGGAAAATAATAATAGTAAACAAATGTATATCAGGTAACAACCTCTTTTGACTGTTGCTGTCTGTTGATGCTCCTAGTCCGCCTGTGAATCACCTGGGGTTTTACAATGGAGTACTTGGATAGTTTTGATGTCAAATCGTTAAAATATTCTGGGGGAAAAATGTGAACACAAAGACACAGTAAATAGGCTACTAGGACGTTATGCTTTGGTTAAATGTCACGTACTCCCAAGACAAGCACACATCAATCAAAGTGCACACACCCAAAAGAGAATTAAAAAGGGATATAGACTATTTAGTTTAATACTTTACCCTCTGATGGCCTTTCAATATATATATATATATAGGCTATCTCATGTATTTATTTAAAAAAAAAAACAGGAACATACAAAGCTCCTAAAAACATGACAAAACATAATTGGCGTGGTCACAAGAGAAAATGAACGAAAAGCAAACTCCTTGTACTGTACAGCTCCATCGACAACCGAACACCATGTAACCCATCAAAGATAAACCTCACCTTTGTTTTCAATCCCAGATATACAGCAGAGCACACAGACAGCGAATAAGATGTATTTTCTGCTCATGGTTTTCGTTCAAATTTTACGCTCATCAAAACCTTGCGGAATGTCTGCTCTACACCGCTTGAAGACTCCTTGCCTCTTTCTGCTGGTCAGGTGTGGTAATGGGAGTGGTTAATTCAGGTGTGCTAACTTTGGAAAAACACACAATGAAACAGTGCAGTAGCCTACAGTATTCTATTGTATGCAAAAATGTTTTGGACATTCAATGACTCTTGTTTTTTAAACGGTCTTTGTCTTTACCACAAGTTTTGCCCGAATAACTGTTTTTATTCTCCATCTGTCGATGTGCATATAAAGGCTAAGCAACTTTACGAAAACAAATGTAGCCTACCTCTATTTTACACAAGTTGTGTGGTTTAAATTTCTAAGTAGATATACAGCCAATGATTTACACCGAAAATAACATTTAAATTAATGTAAAATAATAGAAAAAAATATATACACTTGGATTGGAGATATCGCGTTATTTTAGTAAAAATGACGTCACATGCGCGGAAGCTTGTCTTGTTTTGGCGTCGATCAGCCGTGCATACCGGGTGAACAAACTTTAGCATCGCTGCAGTAACAGTAAACAGTGCAACTCTGTGTATTTGAACACTATCAAAAGGCCAACAAATGCTGTTGTAGCGTAATTTAAATAATTTTAATAGACAGCTGTCACAGTAAACATTATTGGCTAGAGTATTTGACACTTTTTCATCTCATGGTTCGCTTTGGATTGTCTGTACCAACCGTTTAAGTATGAAGCTAGTTAGCATTTAAGCTAACCAATAAGCGATGGCTGGATGAGTTGCGAGATTGTCTGTAAGCCTGTTTTTGGCAGAGTTTAAAGGGGGATTTATAGGATATGAGCAAGGATTTCCCTGTCTTGTCTACAATCAACCCCTTACCACTTAAACTCGTAAATATGTATCCAAATAAGGCACAAGAGTGGGTTATCTTGTCATAAATTGCCATGCATGGCTTCGAACCGTATTTTAAGAGTTGCTTACCTGCTGAAACATTTGCCAGATAATCCCAGCTGGACAAAACCAAAGAACACTTTTTTATTGGTGTCTGCTCAAGCTGTTTTGTGAGTGCACACGTACCGTTATTTTAATGCTCAATTTGCAAGTCTGTTCTAAGTCACTTGGATATATCTTCCTTGATATTTGGTTCTTTTGCAGAATTACTGCATTCACAGACTTAAAACCATCAACAAAGGGACAAAGAGCTGAACCAAATATTCCAACGTTGCCTTATCGGAAAGGTAATTTGATTTGATATTTTTATTCTTGTAAATTGTATGAAAACAAGTTTGTAAAACCTTTTTTTTCTTTTTGTCCTGCAGGCCCATCTTTATGTTGTTGCAACACTGTTAAAGATTCTGTAGCTCAAGAAAGAAGGGAAAGCAAAATACTGACAAAGATGGATATACGGCCAAAGGCTGGAGCAGGTGGTTTACGAGGTGTGAAGACAAAAGGTACCCGCCAAAAAACTGTACCCAAGCAGCAGAACTTGAGAAATAGTCTAAGTCTTGACAGATGGTTGGTTAAGCCCTCAAAAAGTCTAAGCAAAACTGAAGAGTGCCAAAGCCAAGAGGATGTAGAGATGACTGATGATGATGGACTTCAAAGCACCTCAGCTGAGTCTTTGGACTGCAGAAATGCTGGCAAATCTTCTATTCCTGAAACAGATGAGGAAACCCAACCCTTAACACCACAAAGTCTGGATCAAGGCTGTCCTGTGTCTCCAGCTTCCAAGGATTCTGCAGGGATTGGGCTTATACAGGCACTCTCTCACATTGAAGATGGATTACAAAACCAAAAAACTGAGACATGCTCAGACAGTTCAAAGAGCTCTGCAAAGCAGAAAATTAGAATAACAGACTTCTTTTCAGGGACATCATCACAGAATTTACCTATAAGAGGTAAGCCTGATAAGTCAACAGAAGAGCAAGATGCAGACATGGAAACACCGTCTGCTGATGTCAAATGGTTGGGGACGCCAATCGGAGAACTAAAGAGAATGCCAGAGTGTGGTAGGGCTCTTCCTCCGATGAAGGATATTCCAGGCCAGCACACTGTGATGATAAGGGTTTGAGCAGTTCTTTATTTCTTTCCTTTCTCTTTTCTTTTTTTCTTTTAGCTTACAGTGCAGATAGTGCAAAAGAAGTGTACCGATCATGACTTAATTGTTTAGGCTATATATGGAGAAATCTTCTATAACAATATTAGATGTGGCTTTTTATCAACTCATAATTTCAAAAACCAATTAATTGTTTATTTTTTATTTAATCATGTATTTTTACTGAATACTTAATTTATAATTCTATAGATAACTGATATTTAAACCATTTTATGTTTAGTTACATAATGAACTATAATATTTTTTGTTGTTGTTAATTTGTAAATCCAATATGCAATTTGAAACTAGATCATTTTAAGAAAATGATGCAAGTTCATCTCAAGAATCAATATTCTGACTTTGATGTTGGACTTTCCAACTGGTGTCTGAATGTTTTTCCTATTTGTGCATGAGAAGTGCAAATACTAATGTAATATAGTTTGGCTCCTATTGACAGACAGACCTTCTTCAGAATGGTAAAATTCCTGTTCCATACCCGACTAAATTTAAGGATAGCTGGGATGACGTCCATGTCAAGATGCCCTGCTCAAGTAACAATTTGTTCCCTGTGCAAGATGAGGTAAGATGTTAGGCTAAATGTTTATAAGGTCTGGCAATTTTAGTACAAAAATAATGGAGTCATGAATTGTGTTATGAAAAATATGTCAGTGATCTGTTAAAAGATGTCCCTAACTACATTTAATTTCTCAAATTGTACACCAGATTTTCCATGTTGGCTTTATAACCGTTCCATTTTAGGCCGGATCTAACTGAAGGCATATAGTGTCTACAATCTTTGCTTCTCTCAAACCCAGACATGGGTTCTTGTGTGAATGAGAATCTCATACTTATTTTAGAAAGTGAATACTCTATAAAAAGCGCATTAAGTTTTTTTTTTTTTTTAATATTGAAAATGTCTTTATTCTAATACAGCACTGTAAAATTAGAATTGAGCAACATGTTACAAACAAAACTGGTCTTCTGCAAGCAAAGTGTAAAAAGAAAAATATACTACAAATTGTAGGGCTTATTTATTCAGTCTGGAATTATGACTTTAAACAGCAACCACCATCATACAAGTTTTTTTCTGCTTATGACTGTATGGCAAGGATTATAAAGCACAGTTGTATAATATGAGAACAAAAGTGTTATTGTTATCTTTTTATATAAAATTTGCATTTAACACATAATGTATACTTCCACAGGAAACGCAAGAACTGCAGAATAAGAGTCGGTGGGAGCTGGTCAAAGAAACATTAAACAAGGAATTTATAAGCGCTCTTGGGATAAAGGCAAGTGATTTCATGTTTTATCCTCAGAAAGTGTAATGTGTCCACTTCAGACATACAGTATAAGATGTATAAGTAATCTGTCTTGATTTATGATTTTGTCTAGCATAATGTTTCCATTCCACAATTTTCTGGTTAACAAATACTCCGATAAAAGGAAGAATTATTGTCAAAGACTGTCGTTGCTGTTACTAGAATTTGCCATAAGATGGCATCATAGATTCAGAAACTAGAGAGTCACTCAGCATCAGTATTTGTTTAAAGTTTGTTGTTTTAAACACATTGAAAAGTAGTTGTAAAATAGAATCATTCATGTTGATATTGCTTTACACTTTGTTTTATTACAGGAAGCAGTATTGACATATAGTGCCTCGCCTGCCAAAAAATGGGACTTCACGGCACTGCATTTGTACTGCACTAAGGTAAACAATATTTGTCCATCTAACTATTTACAGTTTATTGAATCCCACTGATCCCACATGTTGTGAATAAAGTTTCTTGTAAAAAAACGAAACAAACAAACTATACGCAAATGTGTTTGAGTTATTAGAATTTATGTGTGTATATTAATAAAATGTTCTTCAATTAAATGTTGAAGATGGCAAATGATTACATGTAGACTAAAGAAACACCAAGTATCCAGTTATGACACTTGATTATCAAACAAGAGCTATTATGAAATATTCCTTGTTGCTCTTATCAGTTTAGTCTATAAAATATGAGTAAGTCTAATAAGTTTACAACTCCATGCACAAAAAAAAAAAAATCTTCAGAGCTGATACTTTTCTTGCTTTTTGCTCTATTTTAATACATACTCACTCACTCACTCACTATTTATCTGTGTGATATGGAATCAATGACTTATTATGTAAAGTGATTCAGAGTTAAAACGGTTACTGGACCTAAACAAGAATGGTCCAAACTTCACAGTTATTAAAAACACTTTTTTGAGGACATGGCTATCCAGAAAGGTTTGACCAGTTCAAATACTGGAAAAGTTAATTAATTTATTAACAGAAAAGCACATCATTGCTTCCACCACAGAGGTTGTGTGGCTAGTCCAGTGGGTTTCTCAGGAACAAAGGCAGAAAAATAGGACTTCATCAATCATTTGTCTTGATATTCACAAGTTATCTGCAAAAACTAGCAGGACGAATTACTTTGAATGCTGACGTGAAGCTCGATGTATTTTTGAGAAAAAAAAATCTTTCAGTTAAATGTTCACAACCTTGGTTGAAAAACATGTCAGACTGCTCCGGTTGTACAATTGTTTGCGTAAGTTGTGAATTAATGTTAGATCTCAATGTAGTGTAATTAATTCTATTAGGATCACGAAGATTTCCAGGCTATTGTAAATGTATAACTAAGGGATTTGATACACATTTTGAAATGGCTGCTTGGTTTGGGTTGCTATTCTTTAAATATATGTTGATTTAGCAAAATTGCATGTATAAAATAGCAGACAGTCATTTACAACTTTTGTGTTTGATTATATGCAACTGTTTTTACATTAAATTTCTTTCGACCCAGTGAATCGTTGGTTCATTGGTTGTTGCTTGGATTTGTCAGTGCCTTCGCCAGTCTCCTTTAGTGGCCATCCATCATCTGTTAATGTGCTCTGCGTCATCCTGTGTAGACATTCAGGCAGGGCTGAGTGTCTGAACCATTAAAGCAGCAGGGATATTCCATTTGGAGAGATAGCTGTGTTGTGACATGAGTGATACAAAAATTACTTAGCCTGTAAAGGGTTGTATATAGGTATAGGGTTAATTTTCCTTATGGTAAGAAAAGCAGTCACTCATCCTTCACTACATGGTATCATATAAACTGACGGACTGCATATTTAACAATACATGAAACTCATGAAAAGGTGCATGCACAGCTTTTGCCATGAATGTCAGTATGTCATGTGTTGCCATTTTACAGAAGAATGGTAATGGCTTTCACAATGCTTGGAAATGTTACAGCCATGAAAAGGCAAAGTCAAAGTTTAGAGAAATGATTTAATCTTTAAACAAAAGGTCACATTTATTTGTTCGAAATGAAAATAACTGACATTATGTCCCAAGAAATGCCTTAATCCAGCTTTATATTGTGAATACACTTGCATGTCATAAATTATGTTATAAGGGAATTCTGTTAGGCAGCACCTAAACAAGGTGAGAGGCTACTCACCTTGCCACAGGCAAAGTTTTATTGTTTGAGATGGTTTTGAGATGTGAGAATATTACTGGAAAGGTGAGAAAAAAACAATTCAAATTTAATAACTACAAAAAGGATCTGAAATATCAAAATGGAATAAGATTGGGACAAGTTTCTGTGTTAACTCTGTTTTATTGATGAAACATCTTAATTGTTCTGTGTGTTGCAACATGACTAATTGTATTAAACTAAAATCTATTAAAAAAAAACAATAATATAATGTCACATTGGTCAGGTTAAATGTATCTGGTTTATCGTAGGGGATGTTCATTTATTTTGTCCCTTACTCAAAATAAAAGAAATACGTTAAAATGATAAATATACATTTTTTTTTCTGTTTCAAGTCAAATGAAGAAAGGCGAGTAGTGCAAATAGTCCCATTTTTTCACTCTGCTACGTCGCTCCAGCTCCTGGGTCAGGCTGTAGCGAAATGATTTTGAATGCCAGAGAAGTGTAAACATGAATGGCATGGAGTGACAGGCCAGGCACATTCATTGAATATTAATTTCAGCATGAATTCCTTATGAATAACCAAATAGCTGTTGATGGACAGCATCAGTTTGTTCATTTCCCTTTAGGCTGCACAGCCAGTGCTGTTTTTACAGTTATGATTACAAAAGTGTTTTATTAAAACATGTTCACCCGTTCACTGGCTTACTCAAGTAGACTGTTGTCTTGCTCAGCTAAATGGGAAGTTGAAAATAGTTTGATATCTTGTTTTAAATCTATATTGGAGCTTTATTCTTTATTCCTTTCTCCATTTACTAAGAGCAAGACAGCAGCTGCTCTTCCCAGGAACCACCGCTATGATTTCTCTCTGCTCACAGTTTCGCACCTTGCTTTATTGCTTTGTCAGTCCAGTGTGATGTACAGACCCATATCAAGTCATACAGACAGTTAGCTCAGCTGATTTGATGCACTGTCCTCTGTTGATTTAAAGAGCTTTCCTTATACTACCTCAGCTATATCTGCCGTTTCTCCTTGTCAACTGGTTTAATTTATTACGCCCATAGGAGCAGTTTATGATGTCAGCCTGGTCATTACTTATGATAGTGTTTAGACAGGCTTCCTTTGCCATAATATAAATGTCCTAGGCTAAATCACCAGTCGAGGCTGTGTCCTGAGCATGCACTGTCCTTTTTATTTCAAGCACTTGGCCATTTGCATCTCTTCCAGAAAGGCTGTTTAATCAGTTGGTATGGCTGTGCAACCTTGATGAAATTGCTCTGTGATTGATCATGCTGACATTTTGTAGCTACTATGGGGGTAAATATGACTAGTATATGATGTGTTTTGACTGTAGTAGTGGTGTCATGGGTGGTGGGTTTGTTATTTTGTTTTGGTGTTATTATTAATGAACTTAGCTGAATATGCTGTATGTCTGGATAATAGCAAGCCATATTGTTCACATCTCTATTAAAGGTCCTAAATGCGAGCGGTAATTTATGCATGTTGATGGTCTTCATCACCTATGTTATATTGTCATACACAATTTTTTAGGTTCAGTAAGCTCCAAATGATCTGTGCCACTGACATTTCAGTTATAGTTTTGCTATGTAAGATTATACTTTGTACATTGTTTTAACATTTTGGATCTGAATAGTATATTTTGTATTTCTGTCTGAAACTAATCAGCCCAGATGACAAATAATGCCACAGCTGAGTCTTGTGGAAAAACAAAAAAAAACATTAATAGATTTCTTTCTCTCTCCAAGGTTTTAGAGCCTGATGCTGCTGAACATCTGTTTGACTCCCTGCTGACAGACATGGTGCAATTAGCACTCAGAGCATCTGAGCTCTGCACCAAGGTAACCTCAATAAGTAACAAACGGACACACTCACTGGTCTATGGCATGGTGGAGCCACAGCAGCATGATGATCCCTATGGTCTTGGCATGACAAATAATCCTGATAATGATCGTGCTGAGGTCAAGGCTCATAGCTATTGATGGTCATTTGTCCAAGATTCTGTTGTCCTTTTGGTCATCTGGTTGTTTGGCATGTAGCTGGTGAATATCAGTATGTGTTTGCAGCCAGCAAAACTGCTCATTAGAAAGGTTTCCATGAATTAATCTGGCAAGGCAGCCAATAAATATAAATCCATAAAACTTTGATTTTACATCCATTTTTTTTTTTTTATTCTTAGTTTGATTTACTTAACATTCAAAGTGGCTTTCGCATGCAGACAAAATATCCCAGAAAGGATATCATTCAATGTCTGACAGTGTTCTTATGTGTTGCAATCAAAGAGTTTTATTCTGCCCCTTGACTAATTAATAATTAATTAAAAAATAATTTCCACCCTAAAACTTTTTAAAGAATTTTGTCTATGGCACATCTGGTTTTTGTATTACTGTATTTTAATCTAAATGTTATAAACTTTTTACATTGCCATTACATAACTGTCTCTTCAGCTGTGTTTTTCAAAATAAATAAATAAAATTTTTATAAACTCGTAATCTGTATAAAGATTTTGTTAGCAAGTTTGAATAGACCTTCAATATAATTGTAATTTGGCAGGTTAGCGTTGCATCAAGTGCTGTGCAGTATACTTCTATGTTTGTTTGTTAGATTGATAAAGTATCTAGAGCCTTCTCAGTTGTTCATGTTTCTCCTCTAGCCAATACCCCTACTGAAAAGAGGCGTGAACCACTCCATCACCATGTCTCAGGAGCAGGTGGCATGTCTGCTTGCCAACGCCTTCTTCTGCACCTTCCCGCGACGCAACTCAAGAAAGACAGAGTACTGCAACTACCCAGACATCAACTTTTTCAGGTAATATGTGTGGATGTGATACTCTGACTCATCATGCTTAAAGTTACATAATCAGGTTGTAAATTATGATGCTGTGACAACGACCTCCATCACCATGAGGGGGCACTAATGTATATGCTTTTTTCACTCAATTATTTTAATTCTATGGCTGGATTATAAAGTA
>JAPMNP010620484.1:0-13425 GCA_029874935.1 Atherina boyeri
AATTTCTTACATAGGCCACGGCTTCACATGATTGCAGTACCAGTTTTGGCCAGAATCTTACATATGGCTCCTTTAAGTTCTTCCTATGTGGGATTAGTCGGATTAGTTGGGTTCATCTTCATGAAATTTTTGGCACATGTGACTATCCATAGAGATGTTCGTGTTATGTAGCTTGGCCTTGTTGAGATCAGCCAAATTACAAACACAATTGTTCATTAGATGCACCCAATGAAACCGGAACTGAGTTCATGTCTTTGCATTTGTTGCTTTAAAACACTCAATATTGCAAAAGACAAGTTAAAATCAGCTAAAGCAAGTTTGCACATTGGCCTCTTGGTCGTCTAACAAGTGTGTCCCCTCCTGTCCCTCACCCATCTTTCCTTACCTACTCACAGATCTCCGAAACCAGCCCTTCCTGCGAGCTGACGCCTTGATCCGGAGCGGTTGGAAAAGACCCTAAACCACTTATCCGTCACTTATGCTCCCTTCCCTTTATAACCCTTCTCCCTGTGTTCCAATGGTCCATCTCAACCCCTGAGGCTGCAGATCACCTAAAGAGAAAAATAAAAGACTCCAAAGGGAGAACAGGACAGAGCTCTTGTTTTGGCTGGGTAATTTATTTATTTATGGAGGCCTTTTACAGCCACTTTCAAGTGGAGCAGGCATCATTACAGAAGCACAATGGGAGCCGCCCCTCTGGTTTTCCCTGCTCGGCTGGCACTGAGAACCAGATCTGACTGAGGATGGAGTCTGCTTTCACCAACAAGTACCTGCCAGCGGATCTTATCATGGATATTCCCAGAACCGGTTCATTTCCGAAGGTCTTGGCTGGACTCAGACTGGGAGGCAGCCAAGAAAAGTTGCCAACTCTGCTGCTGGTGGTAGCACGTCTGCCATGAACACACTCACAAAACCTTCCTCCAAACAACTGGGAAGCTTTGATGTCATAATCAGACATTCGTAGATTGAATAATGTTGCACCAAGTCTTCACAGTACATTCAATCAAGACTTAATTATTTTGATTGCACCCTGGAGGAGATACAGCCACTTTTAGGGGCTTCTTTTGGACAAGCTAGCCAAACCAAATTGTCTCAAATGCCTTTCGTTTAAGAAGTGCCTTTTGTGTAAACAGTGTTATTTCATGTTTTTCAGCCATAACTGTCAATTTTAAGTCTTTCATTTGTAGGATTGTTCTTTTTTATGCCTTGTTCTATAACATAAGCCTTATACAGTAATACTGACAATATGCAAGATGAGTTCAAAGGTGCACAACACCTGGAAGGTAATTCATTTTATTTACCTCTTAGTGCATTTCAAATCAGTACAGCTCACGGGAGAATCCTCATGTCTCCGGGGGCTTGTCAAGTAGTTCAAAACAGAATGTTACAGTATGCACCTTGACAACACTTCCTGTCACACCTCAAGTGACATTTTGGAAGTGACATTTGTATGAAGAGGACTCCATATGGGCTGGGCTGCGGTTGAGGGGCACATGTGATGCTATAAATGTGCTATAACAGATGAAGGGTGTTTCAAGTTTTTTTAATCAATGTAAATGTTTCCTCCTAACAGATGTTGACCTACATTGGCACAAA
Organism: Atherina boyeri; assembly: GCA_029874935.1. NCBI lineage: Eukaryota > Metazoa > Chordata > Actinopteri > Atheriniformes > Atherinidae > Atherina > Atherina boyeri. Next base: position 1,597 of record JAPMNP010620484.1, read on the forward strand.
GGGAGTGATGCATACTTACACTACTTAATTTGGCTCAAGACACTATTCTTTTGAGTGGACATTTACATTAATGTGCACTCAAATCAAGCAATGTACCTTGTAGAATAAGCCTTCCTCATTATTGTCTATTGACTGAAAGATGACACTTCCTGTAAAATAAACATGAATTAAATTGTTATTACTGTTCAAGGTTATGCAAACAAAAGATGGTGTTTTTTTCTTTCATTAAGCAACATTCAAACAAGGAATTTCTACATGTTGCTGCTTTATTTCTTCATTCTTTAAAAGATAACTGGTGCTAATCTCTGATGCAATCTAGCAAGAAATAATGAGGGACTGTGTCTTCCCTCCATCTCTCCAAATGACAGACAGGGCCATTGTACATTTCTACTATAAAAATCCATTTAATTTCTTATATAAAAAAAGAAATGGAATCATAACAAAACAATCAGAACCACAAATATGTGGGTTTTGGCCATCAAAAGAAATCCTCCAACTGAAACACGACTGTTCCAATTTACATGGTCACTTGAAAATTTAACAGAGCAAGATGTTTTGAAAAAAAAAAAAAGAATGTAATGAATACTGTTAATAAGAGGGGTCAAGACCGTTTTCTCTGGGTCGGGGATGTGTGACAGCACCGTGCAGTGTGATATGGCAGGTAAGGCTGATAAAAGCAGTGTGTAGAGAGCAACACTGTCAAGACTAAAGACCAGCCTGACAGATGGTTAGCAGCAAAGCAAAAAAAAAAAAATTAAAAGATGAAAAAAATTGCTCATCATGAAGCTGATCAGTCTTTCCTGGGAATGCAATTAATGAGCATCAACCTAAATTACATGTAAGTACAGATGGAGGGGGTGAAAAGAAAAAAAAATATTTTTTTAATCTCCCACAGAAGTTTGTACCATCAATCGGTCTTCCTGGCCCTTCCTGAAAAGTATGTTTACAATCAAAAGACGTTGAACAAAAGCTAAATGCAACCATTCTCTGCTAATAATTGGTCATCGATTGGTTTTCAGTTAATTCACAGACGCTCGCCTTCACTTCAACAGAGAATGTTCTGAAGCAGTTTCACAGCTCCTGTCCAGAGTGTCCTGCAGTAAGCTAAACCAAGGCCACGGATATCCATCCCAGACTTTTCATCCTGGAATGTGGACTTAATTACAATCATCTTCATGCACTCGCACACTGCCACTGACTCATTCATTGCTGACAAAAAGTTTGTCAATTACACAATGATTAAAAGAAAAAAAGAAAAAAAAAAGGTTAAAAAGTACAGACTGCTATTTGTTACTGATGTTTGTATTCCTGGGTATATTTTCAAGACACTTTGTTAATAGGTTCATATATATGGAAATATATAACTTTAGTCTGTGCAAGGAGGTAAAAGACAATCACTTGAATGTAGTTGCAGAGTCCTCCATGTTTACATGTGCAGTTAATCGTCGCATTCCTGTGAATCTTGGTCTCCCTTTAGACCTCCAGCAGCGAACATACATATGCACAGAAAGTTGAAAGACTGAGCTGAACCAGCATCCAGGAAGCATTCATAGTGAGCACTGACACTTCTCTCTTTTATGAACAAAAGACTTGGCAACTTTTTCTAGGATGGAGCAATACTCTCTCTTTTCTCCTATACAATTCATACAAAAATAATAATAAAAAAAAATCTAAATTGTTCCACAGCCATTTGTTTCTCTCTATCTTTTACATTTGCACAGAGGTAGTGGCTATATGTGTGAGAGAGGAGGGAGAGTTGTGAGGAGGTGAGCAAAATTAAAAATAACTGAATAAATGTCTATAAAATGGTTCCTTTTCCATCACCAGAGATTTTTTTGTTTTGTCAAAGAACAAAATATAATACTGCAATCACTTAAAAAAGTAGTTCTTCATTTTATACATTTTATACAGTGTTCTTGCTTTTTTTTTCTTTCCTTTTGTTGCTTTTCTTTTCAGTTGGTAAAGGCATAAGATGAGAGAGCTTTTTGGCTCAGCACTGGTTTATGGAAGGCAGGGCAATGATGGCAGAGTTCAATCCAAGCTGAGCTCTATGCCAGCGGGTCACTCATGTCCTCGTCACCCTGGGAGAGAAGCTCCTTCTTTTCGTCAGTGCTGGCCAGAGAGTTGCGGCTGTTGTGGGCACCCATGTACAGGGTGGCATACACTGGGTTGGTGAAGTTGGTGGGCTGCAGGGGGGGATGAAAAAGACAGTGATTTTCGCATGAAAAATGGCACAGATCTCTAAATGTAAAAGATTTATAACATTTTGTGGCTACAAAATGGTGACAAAAAAATGTAATAAAATAAAAGTTCCTTTTCACTGCTGTAACCCTGAACTGGAGAATTAGTGCCACCATCTTTGCAAACTTTATATTCACCTAATATCCTTTATATAGAACTTTGTTTACTTTACCCAAGTAGAGGCCCATTTCTTTATTATGGGTGGATACATAAGTATAGCCTCAACATAAGTTTTTTATTCTTTAAATCTAAGACTTAGTGTAAACAAAGTCTTAGACAGACAAAGTGTAAATATAATCCAAACCAAATATATTTTCAACAACACTGTTCCAAAGAAATCAGAGATCATAAATTAAAGCAATGGACAGACAAAGCAGATCTGCTACATTTGGCATCAGAATAATATGATGGCTGCAAAGTAAGGTGATCTCATATTGATAATTTGATAGATTAGTCACTCCCTTTGTGTCTCTTTCTCATAAGGGTTAGGGATAAAATATATGTAAACATAAAAATTTGGAGTAGGGACACATTTCAAAAGCTTTCTCCCCTCTCCCTTCCGGCAGCAAACTTCATTCAAAAGATGATTTAATTTGCAGGTTGTTTTTTCCGCAACAACATAAAATCTTTACTTTGGACAAGTTCTACCAGCCAATTTCCATTGAAAAAGTATTATCACAGAAACCCATCTAAAAAAGACCCCCTGAAAATATCTGTATGGCAAAAACAAACAAAAAAACCAAACAGATAAGTTTTTGGGAACCTTTATGGCCTTAGTTGTGTTACCTTGTCTGGGTCCAAAGCAAAGTCTGAATCTAGAAGCTCCCCAGCATCATCATCAGGGTCTCCTTCATAGATTTTATATGCTGGGTTCCCAATCTCGACATTCATGGCTCCATTTGTCATTCTGTGATGCTGGAAGCCCTTTGCACTGCAGAGAGAGATAAACAGTGATTAACTGTCTGTGCAATAGATTAAAAAAAAACTAAAACAAAACACAAACATATAATATTTTATATTTTGGAGAAACTTTAAAACAAACAAGTCTGAGGGGCTGAAAAAGTTTTAGAAGTGAATCCAGGTACTGACTTAGCACAATCTACACACAGTCCACACAACCAAGACAACATATCAAAGGTTGTCAAATGAGTCTTTTTGCCAAAGAACATTTGATCAAACCTATCTTTTGTACAACAGCATGTCTATTATGGAAAATGCTGGAATTGCAAATATTCAGCTCTTTGCAACCATATTTTTCATAAATACACAACAGTACATATTACTGTGCAAGCACATGGCATGAGCCTAAAATTTACACATTTAAACATGAAAATGTCTGGAGACAATATTTTAACTTCAGGTAAGTTGCCTGAGTTGATTAAAAGGGAATCCTTGAGGGAAGTAAACAGGAAATGACAGGCAAGGACAAACCAATCAACAGAATGGACAAATGGACAGACAGAAAGCATTGCAAATTGCTTGTATATATAAGGAAGGGAGAGGATTTGTGGGTCAGCAGGTGAATTATTTAACCCTATCAAGTTACCGCGAGCATTGAGAACGAGATTTGCCCGGGCACAGAGACCTGGGAGACAGGAAATAGATGGTTATCAAAATGTGAGAGAGTGAGAGAAAGTTACAGAGAGAGAGAGAGAAAAGGAGCTAGGACCAGATGAAAGATGGATGTTTGAATAAGAAAAAAAGAAAAAAACAACAGAAAAGGAATTTCTGAAATCAAAACTCACCCGCGCATTCTCCGTTTGTACCACAAGATGGCACCGACTACCAGCAGCGCCAGCAGCAACAGCAGAAGCACTGGGATGGTGACGGAGGCCGTACCTGTTAGTGAGAAGATAAAGTCAGCAAACAGGAACAAAGTGCACATTTTAATTGCCAGGACTGGTGTGACTTACTACTACTACTACTAGCAGCAGCTTCACATCTGTATCCCATCCATCCAGCAGGACACCTAGACACAGGAGCAGAGTTACAGACCGTGAGAACATGAAGAAAAGATGAACTGAGTGATTAGTTGGGGTTTTGAAGGGCAAAGTATCCTACTTGCACTGAGGCAGCAGTGTGCGAGAGTCAACTGAACATTGTCCATGCATGCAGTAGTCCAAACAGGTGTAGCAACTGGGCTGGGTCTGACCATTGGGACAGCTACACGTGCACAAAAACAAAGATAGTGAATTAATCAGCATTCTCACGGCCATATTACAGAAGCTTACACGGGAGTCTAAATTTTTAGATTAAAACAAATAATAAACTAATATTTACAAACCAAATAGAATTTATTTTAATCAAAGCTCCACAGTGTTCTTACCTGCATGAGATTTCCCCTGAGTTTGGCGTCAAACACTTGCCCAGTCCACAGAACTGACACTTGTCCAGCTCACACTGATGTCCCATGAACTGTGAGTGACACTTACATAGTTTGGTGCCATTGGAGGTTTGTAAGCAGGTTCCACCATTATGGCAGAAATCCTCACATTTACCTGAAGATGGGAGGGAAGGGAGGGATGAAGAATAGTACTGTGCATTTGCAAACTTTAACACCTTTTTTTTTTTTACATAAGAAAATGTTATTTAACAGTCTTCTAAATCCAAATGTTTGGCAAAATAACTGAATCTTTTTTACATGAAGAACGTTAGTATGTCATATCAAAGAAGAAGATCTGGGGTAGAATTGTGTAGGACCACTCATGTAATTTGCCTGATGAAATGTCCCCAAATGTTTCAGTTGCTGTGTTACTTGGCTAAACAAGCCTTTTGGATTAAAGGTGAAATGATTTCAAACAAACAATATCAAATCTATCAGAACATCTTTGTGAGTGCTGGCAGTTTATTTTGTGACATTTGGATCTTGAGTCGGCACTCTTCAAGGTTTAGTGATAGTTAAAAAAGGCTCAGAATTTGCCGTTTTTACTCTGCACAATTTAAAAACCTTAAAGATATTCAAATGAGATTAAAACATGTATTAAATTATTAATCCCGGAAGGAAATTGTAAATGTAAAAGTGAAAGAGCCGTCACTTACTGTACTGACACTGGTCTCCCCGGTACTGGGGCGGGCAGCTGCAGGTTGGTTGGTTGCCCATGTTGACTGAGCAGTTGCCACCATTCAGGCAGTAGTCCTGGCAAGTGTGCAGGTTACAGTCAGGCCCTGTGAAGCCCTTAGGGCATCGGCAAGTTGGTGCACCTGCAGCAAGGATAAAATGGGAATTAAATAAAAATCAGATATACATAAAACTAAAGAGTACAGGTGCAATTCATTGAGTCTCTTTCCAACTTTATCCACTGAAATAACAAATGTACTCTTGTCTAACACAAGAAAAAAAGTACAATAAACATTGGAATATGAGGAGAAACACTTGCTTCATGCCTTTACTGCAAATACAACCTCTTAGCCTCCAATTGTTGTTAATAAATACTTCAGAATTATTATTAGAACCAGGAAGAATTGAAAAAAAATTGAAATAGACTAAATTATCTGTTGCTATGATCACAAGCTTATAATACATGCCAGAGACAAATTATCTTGATCACTGGCATTACATATTATTCTAACGTGATATCTTACAAATCAGAGGCAATTTCACAACAATGAAAACGTTCACCCTCTTATTTAAACCTAGTAGTATTGCATTAAAATGGCAGCATTGTGCAGTGCATGTATTCAGTCATAAAACAAACTGCATTACAAACTAAAACTTTAAGACTTTAACTTGAACATTTGTTCCTTCGTCAGGCCAAATGAAGAGTCTACACAAAATTTCAAGCCTGTCCAACCGATAGTTATTTCACATGAGAGTAAACATTGCTAAATTGCAGTAGCAATCAACAAGGAATTCATCCTCTGGGGACCCTGACTCAAAGGAGCTTGGTGTATTTCAGCCTGGACTGAAGTAAAAGACATAAAGAAGACCAAGACACACACATTGAACTTGGCTGAAAATGATTACAAAGGATAACTGTACCTGTATGAGAGGCAGAACAGGTGCCTCCGTTCTTGCAGTAGTCCCTGCACTGGTTGATTTCACATCGCTTGCCAGTGTAGCTGGGCTGACAGCGGCACTTGGCCACCTGACGGGCGTTGAGAAAGCAGCTCCCGCCGTTCTGACATTGAATATTGCAGGGCCCTGAAGGTGGAGCTGTGGAGCAGGATGTGTTTTTTAAATGCTGCATCTAAAGCGGCGGCTGATGTGGAGGTGCAGCCATGTGTGTGTGTGTGTGTTTGTGGACTTACAGAACGGTGACTGGGTGGGGCTCGCTCTCTCCACACATGTGCCATTGTCTGCGACATAGTTGTTTGGGCAGGTGCAAACTGGCCCACTGGGGCTTAGAAGACACAGCCACTCACACTTTTTCTTGTCACATGGGTTAGTCACTGGTAAAGAGAGAAATGAGACTGCATGTGAAAAAATCTGCAGATTCTACAAATGTGTGCATATTAAGTAATTATTACAGTCATAATTCCATGCATATTATGCATAAAAACAAATATTTGGACAAGTGAAACTGTATATTTGAGACTCACTCTCGGGCTGCTTGTAGCGGTGGTACAATACTATGTCAGTGGCATGATTGATGCCTGTAGTCAGATTCTCCATCGGGCCTTTGCCAAACTTGTTGACCCGGAAAACAAAGTTGTTCATGTATGTGACTCCATATATGTAGTCCTCAAAGATATCTATGCTGAAGGGATGGAGCAGGTCTAGAATTGAGACAAAAGAGAAAATACGCAGGCACTGTGTTAATATCATTATTCCACACTTTTTTGTTTTATATATGGATCTGAAGAGTGCTGAAAGAACTCAACTGTTTTTGATGCTAGAGACAGCAACGACTGGATCAGAGCCATCCAGACGAACACTGCCAATGACTGAGAGTTTAGCATCAGCCCAGTAAAGACGTTCGTTGAAGTAGTCCACTGCCAAACCTGAAACCGGAAAACAAAGAAATATAAATGTAAAGTATGGAGTTTTTAGCAAAGAGTATCTGCCATCACTTGTATGTTGAAAGTGAAATTTCAAGTAAATAGGCGCATATAGAGTCCAGACCTGTGGGCCACTGGATGTTCTCATGCACTAAAGTTTGTCTAAGAGTGCCATCCATGGCAGCTGTCTCAATTTTGGGATGGTTTCCCCAGTCTGCCCAGTACATGGTGCTGTGGGGAAGCAATGCACCATTACAAATCACAAATCAACAAGAGAGTCTTGAGAAAAATGTATGTTTTGGATCATCACCCTCTTTCTTACCCTCTCTGTGGGTCCACTACAATGGCATACGGTTCATCTATCATGCCAGAGATGAGAGTCTTGCAATGCTGGCCTGACATCTGAGCCACTTCAATTACATCTCGACCAGAGTCGGTCCAGTACAGGTTACCGGCCACCCAATCCACAGCTATACCACGGGGCATCTTCAGCTCCTTGATCTGGATGAGAGCAGAAAGCTTTTTACAGACTGTCCATGGATTTTTGGGTGTGCCGTTTCTGCACACATCTGACAAGCATTACCTGCAGGTTGGTGATCCTGCCTTCACTCTGGCGTCTGTTTCGGTGAGAGTTTGCAGAAGGTAAAGCCGCTGATGGCTCTGGGAGTTCGTAAGATGAGATGCGGCCGGTGTGCCAGTTGGTCCAGAAGATGCGGTTCGTCTTGACGTGCAGATCCATAGCATCAATGCGCACGCTGGCATCGCCCTGGAAGGTCTGCTCGTAACGCCAGTGCTGCATACCAGGGTCCAGGCTCCGGATTTCATTGTCATCAGCTATGTAGAGAATTTGTCCACTGCTGTTCCTGTCTAAAAGGTAAAGTAGGAAGAAGTCACAATTAACATCCAAATGAGTTTCATAAGAGTTGTAAGAAGATAGGCAGCTTATAAAGCTGAAGAAGGTCTTGTCCTCACTGTCAGCTTTGCAGGTGTTATGGATCCTAGTGAAATACTTTTGGCAGCTGCATCTATAGGAGCCTTTGGTGTTATTGCAGATTTGAGAACACATTCCAAACTGAAGACACTCATTCTTATCTGGGAAATTGAGAGCAAAAAGAAAATTATGAGATGTGAAGCGTAAACATTCAAATCACAAACATTTGCCCTGACTTATCATAAGTCAGTGTTTTCTGCAGGTACCTCCACAGGTGTTGTGTCCAGTCTTCTCAAAACCTGGTTTGCAGGAGCAGAAGGAGTCTGTGCCATTGGTGACACAGTGAGCCTCGTCTCCGTCGCCACACTGGGTCCTGTTATTCCGACAGTCATTCAGCTTTGTGTCTGGAATCCATCACACAAGTACAAGATGAATTAGAAAATTAAAAATAAAATGTTTCACACCTCAGATCCGCAGTTAGTAAAAAGGCACCTGTCTTGCAGTTGATCTCATCAGAGCCATAGTCTTCACAATCATTGAAGAAGTTACAGCGCAGAGTGGAGCTGATGCATCTGCCATTAGAACACAAAAACTCATCCTTTTCACATATGGGAGTACCTGGAGCAGCCTCTGTAGATACAAACACAGACATGTCAACAATCATCATGATCCAAGCTAAATAAGAACACTATTCTAATAATGAGATTACATTTGAACAGCACCACAACTTACGGCAGTTCTGTTCATCTGAGTTGTCACCACAGTTATCAACACCGTCACACCTCTTTGACATTTGTAAACATACACGGTCATTTTGGCAGCGGAACACTCTGGTGGGTGGACACAGGAACTTTCCTGACAGAAGGTACGTCAAGAGGAAGCAATAGGTAGAGGAGAGAAATCAGCTCAGGGCAGATGATAAAGACTGATAAACATTTGTGGGATTGGCCAGAAAAACTTACTGCATTCTTCAGGATTCTCATCAGAATTGTCTCCACAATCATCCTCTCCATCACACTTCCAGGCGTGTGGTTTACACAGAGTGTTGTTACACTGGAACTCATCCAGAGGGCAGTAACGGCCAGCTGAGAAGAGGAAAAACCCGGAGGTTTTTATTACTGTCAAATGTGACAAATCTCATTTTATACAATATTGTGATGTAAAGTGTTCTAAGTCAACCAGTAAACAACAAGTCAAAGTCACACTGTTTTCTTGTTTTCACAAATCATCAGTTAATATTTCAACTTCAACAAACAGATGCTTACCAGCACCTCCACAGTTCTCCTCATCGCTGCCATCCATGCAGTCGGGGTCGGCATCACATTGCCAGCGGATTGTAATACAGTGTCCGTTCTTACACTGGAACTGCCCGCTGTCACACTTCAGATCACAGCCATGCTAAAGACGCATTATAACACACAGACACAGAGTCAGATGTCATACATTCAATAAATTATAAATGTTGAATGACTTGTGTAGATTTCTTTAAATGGGGGTTAATCAGTCTACATGTCAGGAGTGAGAAACATTTAGATAAATTGAAGAAGCTATAATTTTTTTTTAGTCAGCTTTTTTTTTTCTTTTTGTGCATCCTTTCTTGAACTTCTACACACCAAACACAAAAGCAGATGACAGCTATGAAGACTATTCTGTAATGATTTTTGTCACCACTGCATACACAATGTATGATATTGATCCTGTTATATTAGTATATTCAACAGGGATGGTGCACATTAAGGCACTGGAGATGTATGAGATAGCATTTTTCATCAGTAGGCTCTGGACCAGCTTGACAGTCATCTTAAAAAAATCATCTAGATCAAAAGTCATCTATTCACCAACTCTCAAATTGGAGTCAATTATAGCTCACAAGCCTACTTTAGATTATTAATGGTACATTTAATCTATTTGAGTTTTCCTTTTGGTTGAAGTTAAGAAGTTGTAGAAGGAAATGTTTTTGTCAATATGACAAAATTGTGATGTCACAAAGTGAAATGGGACTAATACACATGCAGGCATATTAAAATTAAAATAAAACCTATAAACGCATACAGTTAAAACCTCAACAACAATACAATGAGTGTTAATACCTCATCAGATCCATCAGCACAGTCGTGATCTCCATCGCACTTCCATCTCCCAGCAATACAGCGGCCATTTTTGCAGGCAAACTCACTTTCTGAACATTGTCGAGGCACTACAGAAGAAGAAGAGGCTCATGTCACTGAGAATACTGGTAAAAAGCTATGATTGTTTTAGCTTTCGGCACAAAACACAAGACAAGACAAACAGTTACAGGGGTGACTACACACATTTCAGAGGGTGACGTGTGAGAGAGAAAGCCAACTTTTCTCAAAGGTTGTATTAATGGTTAGAAAATAGAACAAGAGAAGGTCATAAACTGGTGCATGCTGTGGTAAAAGATGAAAAGATTTATAGTTTAGCTGGCAGACACTCACAAGTCAACGCATATTACAGAGGGGACATGACCACAACAATGGAGACGGCATGAGTAAGAGACACAGCAGAGAGTTGACACAGAGTGTGGGAGGTGAAATAACTTACCTCTGGCTCATACCAACGGGACAGTATGAAATGAAACATATTAGATGAGGTGAGATGCTTCAGAAATGACAGTGAATGGACAGTGAATTCACACTTAACAAGTCTGTCGACATGTTAGAAGTTAAATGGAGAAAAGTGATTATGTTAGCAGTGGACAAGACACGAGCATGAGAGTGAAGTGGACAAAGTGGACTTTAAGATATTAATAGTTTGAAGGCTGGAGAAAAAGCTTCAAAACCAAAACAACACTTACTGCATTTGTCTTCATCAGAGTTGTCCCCACAGTCGTTGTCATAGTCACACTGCCAGCGTCCTGGTACGCAGCGGTTATTCTTACATCTGAACTGGTAAGGCTCGCATGTTCTCTCAGCTGTACAAATCCCATTAAAATGATTTGAAATGATTTTCAACAAAAGAGCAATAACTTGACATTGTAATCTAAAGACATCAGATATACTCATTTCTCTACAGGACAATTCTTACCACACTCCTCTTTTGGCTCATCTGACGCGTCGCCACAGTCATCCTCACCATCGCACTTCCAGCGAGCAGGAATGCAGCGTCCTGAGTCTTTGCATCGGAACTCGTCAACGCCACAAGTCATCTGGGCTGGAACGTTACGGGACAGTTACACTGACAGCCAATCCAGACGACTCGAAAAAAGCAGTCTGGAAAATATAATAGGAGACTTACTGCAGTTGGCGGGTTCATCAGATCCGTCCACACAGTCATTGTCCCGGTCACACACCCAGAGGCGAGGTATGCAGCGTTTAGTGATGGCACACTGGAACTGGGTGGGTGCGCACGTAACCTCAGCTATTTGAGAAGAAACAAAATCTTTTTAGTTACTGTGTAATGTAAGCAGAGACAAATAAGAAGAGGATGGACACTCACGACAGTCCTTTTCATCCTCCCCTTGTCCACAGTTGTCCTGGCCATTACAGCGGAAGATGCCCGGGATGCAGCGGCTTGGGTGGGAACACTTGAACTGGCTAGGTAGGCAAACATGAATATCTGGGAAAGCAGATTTAATGCTAATCAGTCATGAACAATAAATATGTGAGAGTTAAAGTGACACACCACCATTTGGGCAAATATGCTCATTTTCCACCTCCCCTCAAGTAAAACAATTGAGTTTTACCTCTCCCCTGTTC
>JAPMNP010620504.1:0-11345 GCA_029874935.1 Atherina boyeri
AAACTATATATTGGGGGGATTTTAATGGGCCCTTTCCCGACTTGGGGCCCTGGGTAGTTAAGTCCAACCCCCTCCACCATGCCCATACTCAGAATAAATTGAGTCCTCATATTGTTTCCCTTAAAGATAATGTGTATTAAAGGGGTGTACTGTATGTGCTCCAGCATAATCATTTGTGGCCTAAATGAGCCATAGTACAACTGAAGTTATTTACAACTTAATTATACATCTCCAAAGAAATTGTATCCATCAATCACTGTTCAATAGCAACATCTTTAATGGATTTTCACATTAAGTTCAGTTACAAATGTTGATAAATTAATCAGGAACACACAAAAATAAGGAAAGCTAAAGAAAAGAATAAGGTAACGTTATACACACAGAATTTTTTCTTTCTTTTTACAACGTATTCAATTAATGGTCAGTCCACAAACAATCCAGTTGAGTTAGAAATATACAGTAACACAATGTTAATAATAAAGAAAAAAATTAAATAGTACATCACTTTTGCATTTCTAAACACAAAAAAGATCTACATGTAACCTTCCTGTGTCTTCCTGGTGCTACATGATTCACAACGTGTTTTTTAGAAAAAAAAAAAAAAATCCCGAAACAAAACAAAAGAAAGCAAACGGAAAAATTCATGAATGTAACAGGGGAACAAACAAATAAAGATAAAGGTAAATCAGAAAGAAATCTCCATTAAAAAGAGTGGAAACTTAACAATTAGTGTGTGTAATGAGGCAGTGGGTTTGTTTGGGGCTAAAGTGAGCAGGGCTTTATGGATGGTTGATGTTCGACTATGTGGGATTGGCAAGGTGGTGCATAGAGAAAAAGCTTTTAAGTTTAAGGAAGAAAGTAAAATAAAGAAGTAAGAGGAAGTGATAAACGTTTCGCCCCTAGCGATGTGAGATAAGAAAGGATAAGAGGGAAGAAAAAGGAGAGGACAATTACTTTAAATTTCTTAATAGTTTCATGAATTTTGAAGCAATAAACAAGGATGTTTTGATGTTTGGTCCATTAGTCAAGTTGATTGCGATATTCTTGGGTATTTCCATGTTAAACACCTTTATCTTTTATCAGCCCTCCACTTTGAGCTCACAGTAGGCTGGAGCTCTGTATACTATGTTAGCTGAAACCAGCAAATATGACTTTTAGCTTATTGGTTTTAAAACTTCTGGTACAGTTTAACAAATCAGATATCGTCCTCTTCACATGATTCACAAGAGGATTTAACAGTAAACACTCTGCCCACTACAACCACTTGCACATACATGTGGGATATAGAAATTAGTGATAGTTTGAAAATAGTTGAAAACACAAATTAAACTACCGTTTTGCAGCTATAGTTTTGTGCTGTTCAATGATGGTTCAATTTGGCCTCCAATTAATGTCATTACTGAATGCTATCGCTCCACAGTTTTAAATCTTCTGGTTATGTTTCTACATATCCTAACTTCTCTCCTTTCTTATTAGAGCTGAAGGGTAGATACAGACAAGAAAGAAAAGGAGACGTCTGTGAAAATCAAGTAACAGATTTAGGGAATAAAAAGGAAGAAGTAGCTCCTAGTTTAACGATACATTAGAGATATTAAATGTTCTTTATAGCAGCTTTTCCATGGTAACTCATAGCTGTAACTTACACCGTTCATATTTTATGATGAATGCACAAAGATGAAGGCACTGAAAATTAGGCTTATAACATTTTACTGTGGGTGTGTGGTTGCATGTTTGCCAATTTGGAAACCTATAGTATTAGTTTTTACAATAAATTCAGAGTGCAACCTTTAAATGAGATTTCCACCACTTGTGAAAGTGAAGTGATGTCTCGCCAACTTCTATGAAAATGAAATGATCTCACATCATAAATCAACTTAGAAAATTACATATTAGTGGCTGTTTTACTCTAAGACCACTGCCTATTAAATGTGAACATTTTGAAGCTACAGTCTTCCAGATTTTAGGAATTTTGATTAAAGAATTACAAAATATTTAAAAAAATGTGCCTGAAAGCTGGTTTCACAGTTTGGAAAGATGAAGTATGAGTGGCCTCACTGTGTTCTTACTTTTAACGGAACTTTCTAATATTATAATATTAGATAGTTTTGTGCAAGAACAATACTGATTGCATGTATTTCATATACAGTACAAACCCTATTGTATTTTCTTCCATCCACCTGCTACACCATAGCTCCACAATTTTGCATTAATGTATGTTTAAACTACTCCACAATTTTACCATGAACATTGTTAAATTGTAAATACTAAGGTGTTTATTTTCAGTGCCTAAACATGATATATAGACGGTTTTGTTGATCCCAAAACTGGGAAATTAGGGGTTGCAGCAGTAAGCATTGAGGAAAACAATGACCTAAACTAGCTAAACAAATTAGCCAAACAGTGCAGGAAAACTAAAAGTAAATTGAAAGTAAAGTGAAAGCAAAACCAGATGTAAAAATATAAACAAAACTAATGCTACCAAATGGTAACCGATAATGAAACCAAATCTAGAAATATACTTTCCATACAAATCATTACAAGAAACATTGATTTTAAATTGGGTTGACCAGTCGGCTCAGAGGGCTGAAGTGTATCAACACCTTGAGAACACATTCTGTAAGATGTCAAAACGGTCTGTGGTTTTAAAACATTTACTTAATTGATTTTGGAAAGTACTTCTTTGCTTTAAATGAATGTGTTGTGTTTTGCATTGAAGCATATTGTGTATAAATTCAAACTGAACAGCATCAGCAGAATCTGACCCCCTGTCTGGCAACTTCATGCTGCAATGAAAGATAAATCCATCAGGTTTAGCTTTTCCACGTTCAACTGACTCAGATTGATAGCCCTGTACTGGGAGATGGACACGCACACATACACTTACACATAGTTAATCATGTGTGTGACGGTCCAGTGGGGAGGCAGGAAAAATCTGGAATACCAGTTGGGCTCTTCGTCCTTGCGTGTGTGACTTGGCCCTTTGCCCTGTCCCTCCACGAGCCACGCAGTAAGAGGTCTTATGCAGTATTATCCCCACGAGTCTCGAGTACACATACACACACATAGAGAAACTAACCCTGCAGGTCCACTGTGGGTCGTTCACCAAACCGCCTATCAGCCCTAAAACCTGCCTCCACCTGTCAGAAGCTTCCTGTCCACTTCCTGTCTCTGTCAGATGTAACAGAGAGGCCTTTTTCAGCACATAGACGTCCCATTCATTCATCACCATTAACATTAATTCTAATAAGAGCTTCTTATATATAGTGCTTTTTAAAAAAAATCCTTTGGTGTCTTTCATCATGTATCTACTACTACCCTTAGTCTGCACGTGTGCATATGTGTGTATTGGGAGAATCCAGTGTCACCAGTTTTCCCAGTAATGTTTAATTGGTGTAATTAACCTGTTACTGTGGTAATTAACCTGGGCAACAGTTCTGTCAACATTATAATGACAAACAGATGGTACCACTGCTGCCAATCTGGACATGAGGACATGAAGACACACTACCAAACACACAAACCCTCTCATATAGAATGTTATGCGCTCATACAGTGTCCTTGTATTATGTGGACACACACAACCTCCATATAGTTATCACAAAAAGCTATCTTTTTGTGGTTATACAGGATTTACCTTTAACAAATACCAGGATGGTTTCATGTACAGTTTCCTTTGTGAATATGATTAAAGGTCCATGTGCCCATGATGGGAGAAGCAGTCCTGGAAAAACTTGAAGTAACCATATGGAAGCCAATATTAATTGTGTGAGGATTTACACTGTCACTATCACAGCTTATCCGCGGTTCCTTGTGTTGTCATCCTACAGACAGGCTGTATAAAGGTTTCCAAAGAGAACAATAGAAATTAAATGATTCAAGACCAAATTGATGGACAATGTAATCAGCAATGCATGATTCAGGCTTTCATTTGATTACATCCTGGTGTTTCGGGCCAATCAGGACACAGTTTTTGCTGCCATCGCACTCTGATCTGATCTACAAAAGACCTTGTCAGAGTTATGAGGGACGCACTTTGATGAGTTATGAAGGGAGGGATTGAAATGCATTCTTAGATGGTCAGAGAGATGGAGAGAGAAGCCAAAAAACTTTAGAGATAATGAAAGAGAAACAACATGGCACTGATGGATCGACTCAGAGAAAGGATGGTTTATCTTGATGAAAAACAGAGCCCCATTAGTTTCTCCATAAGTTTCTTTGTTTGTGTGTGCAATGATGTGTGCTTGCAACAAGTCTATATAGGGACAGTTTGATGGCTGTTAACTCTGCCTCCCTACTCTCACCTCGACCATGGCGGTCCAGTCAGTTGGATCCTCCCTGACAAAAAGCAGCACACAAATTAGTGCTATCACTTTCATTAATTACAGCTGCCGCATATTTGTTTTTATTATTTTTGATAACAGCTTTGGCACTATGAAGTATGTTTTAAGTTTTTGTTGTTGTTGTGAAATGACCCTATTTAGCTGTTTTTCATCTTAAGTACTTGCTATTACACATCTTTGGTAAAAGCTTGGCATAGATCAGTCATTGGGGCCTGGTTGCTCAAACCCTTTTCATTTTTGATAAACACAAATATTTAGATTTAGATTTTAACTGTACAATTTGCTTAAGATTGGGCAGAAGTCATTTTACATCACACACACGCAAGAATTTGAGGCAGTTTAAGAACACATACCACAGGCAGTGATGTGTGGCCATGGCCGTAGGCACCCACAGGTGTTAATATCTGGGACGGACATTGGTGCCTTGCTTACAGGCTCTTTAGTCATGAATGGTGATGGAGCAGGACAGCGCTGATCATTCATTGTCAATATTCATTCACTGCCCCCAAGCTCACATTTCTTTCTGTCAGCGAAACAAAATGGTGACCTTTCACGCCCAAGTTGCTCCTCATGCTCTAAAGTCACAGCTGCCCTTCATGCTGTGACTGATTAAAATGGCCTCATTGCTTGTCAAATAAGTTGGAGAAAATTATTTATCCAAGTTAATCTAAACATATAGCTCTTAGTTTAATGTTGGAATTAGCTAGTTTTTTTTACGAGTTGATTAAAGCTGGCTTTAATTCTTCACATAGTTTGGGAATTCATTTAAGTAGATGTTTAACGCAGGTATATGACTTTGTTATGCAAATGAACAGGTCAAACGTTTGGTTTCAGGAAATTAAGCTAAACCTCTCTCATATTTATGTCAAAATCAGACTTAAAATTCTTTACACAAAGAATTTATTAGAGGAATCAACTTTAATTTGGGATAAGGGGTTAACTCAGACATTTGTGAGGTGACGACAAGATATACACGTACACACCCTTTAAAGGTTGAGTGTGTCAGTATAGGTCATGATGAGAAATGTGTCCACAGGGACACTAAAGATAAGAAACAGACTCTGTTTCAGATGCACACACAATCATCATGCACTCCAAGGTCACAGCGTGCATGCAAGTATGTGTTCGTCATTGTTTGCATAGGCGTGTTTGCTTATTGTTTTCTGTTTTTGCATATATGTGTACATGCATATACATATATGGCACATATATAGCAATCATTAAGGGCACATCTGGAGAAGTGTCAGCACTTTTATGTTTTATCACCACTTTCACCTTTGTCCCTTCCCTCCTGGAAGCAAATTTTGCTTTTGTTTAAAGATGACATTTCTTTCTTTTTACCCTGAGAAAAGCCAATGTTATGCATTTGCAATAATTTATGCAAACAGTATCATAATTACTTTATGCTGCAGAGTGTTGGAGGATATGTGTAAAAATTTTTTTTTTCTGCTCCCCAGTAAGAATTTTACTTTTTAGATACTGTATGTAGCATTTTAAGAGGAACTATCAACATTACAATAAAACTACACTGATAAGCTGACTTATTTAATTGATGACTTGATTATGTTCATGACAATTAAACATCTTCTGTTTCAACCCCTGACAATCTGTAGCTGACAGGTTTGCTTGTTTATAGATTTTAACCTGCAATTATAACACGGAAGTAGCATACATATTATCACGGAAGACTGGTGATTTTTTTTTTCAGAAAGTAAGTAAGGCGTTGTAACTTCACTGCATATAGATAAAGTTGCATTACATGCATTCCTCCACCAGGTGACACTGTGATGTAGTGTTTCCAGGCCCTGTGATGTGGGGGGTACAGGTGGGGCAGGGATGATACCGCATTAAGGGTGTGCTAGGTTTGTTCTCCCTCATTGCCCTGGTTGAACGGTTATCAGTGCATGGCTCCTCTGCAGATGCAGCAGAGTCCGGCCTATTTAGAAGAAATCCAGGTTGTTGATTGTGGCTGAACCTCTGAAGAGAACCAAACACTGAATAGATGCAGAAGCTTTAGCGCTGGTCTGCTCTGTAAGCCCATATGGAAAACAACACAACCCCCCCCTTCATGCTGTTTCTGAGTATTTTTCTTTCTTTTTGTTTTTTTGTTTTTTATTGTTTCTCTGTTCTTCTGTTGTTTTGCCTGTTGCTTTTTCTCTCATTGGCAAGCTAAGACACTTAAAGCCTGGTTAATGCCCCGTCATGTAATCCTCATGCAAATATGAAACACAGTCATGCTAATGCTTAATTCCAGCGAGACTTTAAGAAGCCGACATTAATCACAAAAGCTTGTATTTCTTTGGTGCTTCAGTTAACTGTTTTTCTTTGTTCCGTGTGTGGATTTTTGGAATTTGTCTTGCTCTCCATACCTTTATTTCCTTTATTTCTTTCCGAACACGTGCAGGTACTTTGGTGCGTGTGTGTGTCTCTGCGTGATCTCATGGAAATATTTCTCAAGTTGTTTAATATCTTACAGATTGAGGCTCTAATGCCAGGGTTTCTCTGATTGTAAGCAGTCCATTCAGTTGGCGCAGTCAAAACATACATCTTCATACCCTATAGTATAAGTTGCTGTAAAGTCAAAGTATTGTTCAATACAGAGCAGATATTTTGGAGCATATTTATGAGCTACACACGTAGAATGGGTGCCCTTTCCTTCCCAAACTTCCATCTGTGACTCTTTCCCTCCCTCTTTCGCCTCTTTTCTCCTCTGTTCACACCCTCAGCCAACTCCACCCATGCATGCCTTGCTTTCATTTTTCATAGAACTAGTAAAAACAATAAATTGATGACAGATTTTAAATCTGATTTGTTGCACATACTTAGCAGATTATCTGTTTTCTTCAACATGCAAATGAGCCCATACTTTTTTCATGCTGTAACATCGCTGTGAAAACAGCGATTCTTGTTCCCCATTCCCTGGTGGTGTGCTTTTTACAACAAACATCAGATGGTATTTTTTATAGAAACAACAGAACTATGTATGCAATCTGCATCCGAGAGCGTGGTGGGAAGTACGACCAGATGGACAAATGTGTAGGCAGACAGACACAGCGTCAGAGAGTGATTGCTTCCACACACCACTTCAAAATTATAGCAAAAGAAAATCAGACATAGAAAGAGAGAAATGACATAAAACTTAAAAGGAGAGATAAAAAGACAAAAGGGAGAGAAGTGAGGAGAAGTGTTGTGGATTTCCATGGGACTCAATGTGGATTTAAAGTTAAATAAGAATGATTGGATCAAGGTGATGTTTGCTGGACTTTTGGCAGAGGATCAAGACTTACAGTAATACTGATTTGTTTCATCAGTTTCATCTTTTTCAAAGCTGGAATGTTTTATTATTCTGAATTGAATGTCAGTAGCCTTACTTTTTCTTTTGTCTTCTGTCACTCCATCTTTCCCTTTTCAAAGGTGCCTTACATAACTTTCCGACCTCGAAACTCAAGACCCGTTTGGTGACACAGTGACATACTTTATATTACAGTATGTGTATTTCTGGAGCTGTCACAGCCCGACAGCGTCCTGAGGCTGAGAAGCCACACTATGTAACTTTTTTATGTAACACACCAGCTGTTTTGAATGCGCATTGTGAATGCTTAAGCAAAAAAACGCAAGATGATATTATTGGAGGAAGAGAGGAAAAGTGAAAGAGAAAGAGACAGCGCAAGAGATAAGGCAAGATTCAACATAAGACCGTCTTTTACCGGGTGGAGAGAGCTCACAGTAGAAATCATGCTTCTTGACATACAATGTCTCTTATTATGTAGTCTTAAATTGAGGTGGAGTTAATCAATAAACGACCAAATGCTGACTTGAAAAACCCCCATTACTATTTCAGCCAAAACAAACCGGACAGTCTCTATGATGTTGTTTATCTGCCGACGTATAATCTGATCGAATTGTTTCATATTGACATGTAAAATCATTGTTGAAAAGAAAAAATACATTCCTGGAAATAAGAAAAGGCCGTATGAAATGCCCTTTGAAAAAACACAACAAAATACATTGTGTTGTTGAGGGGAATATAAATGTTAGTGCTTCCTTGCCAAGGCAATAATGCCTCTAAGTTAACTGCCACTAAAATTGCCTTTAACAACAGCTGTGAGATCAGGTGAAAGTGCTGAAGCATAATCTTTGTCAAGGATTATTAAAAACACTTCATGTAATTACTATGCATTGTATAAAAGAAGTGCAGAATGAAATGACTGAATATGTAATATGAAGCTGGTGATGCTTTAAATTGGCTGTAATGTAATGAAATGGTAGAAGCCTGATTTTGCATATATTGATGCTTTAATGAATTACCTTGTCAGATGGATAATAGTTTTAACAACTCTGCCTGATCATTCTACTCTAAATTTTATTTGTCATAATATTTCGTCATGGTTTCATGGTATTTCTATAATATTGAGTCTCTCCATAAGATCTTTTCTCCTGAAGCTCTTCCTTTCTTCTCTTTCTTCTCTGTTTTCTTATTTGCATTGGTCATCATCAATGTTGGGAAGTAACGCCATTATTTGTACTGAAATGCGATTCTCTACGAATACAGTAACTCAGTTATCGTTAACGGTGTGGTGCGTTAATCCGTTACTACATTAGCTAACTAAACACATGTTGACCAGCAGCTGTGAGCTTCTTCCTGTCTACAGCCAATGTCTCCAGGTCCGCTGGTTAGAAGTGACCGGGCTTATTTTTCTGTGAAGCCGCTTGCAAATATTGTCAATCGCGGGTTTTTCGTCTTGTTTTCGTCAGTGTAGGTGCTTATTTGCCTCTTATGATGCCTTCTTGACTCCCAGCTGTTCAGAATAAATCAATAACTCCTGGATGCAGAGCGGGAAACTTCAACATAACAGTCCTTTTTTCCTCAAGGAGTGTCCATAACCCCGTTTCCTTGGGTACAGCGGCTGTCCGCACTGCACGCCCCTACCCGTATACACGCACGTACAGTTTCACTTTACATACAGTAGTGCCCACCCAGAGTGACAGTACCCGCGGATAAAGAGCCTAGAGAAATATGTAAAATGATATATAATAAAGAGCAGGAGAAGCAGCATGCTGCCCCCCAGAAACCTTCTTATCGGTGAGGCTTACAGACACCAGTTCCACTGTTGTAAAAAATTTAACTGCACTGAACAGGGGACAGATTAAGGTTTTTAGTAACAAAATATTAGCTTTCAATGTTAGACGATGACTTTATATTAAAAAAACGTTTTATCCTGAAACTTACTGTGATCTGCCACTGACAGAAAGCAGAGAATGTCTGAGTATGTATTATTAGCTTCTAAACAAAGACATATTTCGGTTGATTCCATCATCTTCATCCATCCCATTATCCTCATCTTTACGTATATTTTTTGGTGATATCTTCGTCATTGTTTTCTCCGTCAGTGCGTTCGGTTTCACATTGAAAAGTCCAAACAAAAAAACACTGAGCAAGTATACTGCTAATGTATATAGCGCCAAGACTGCAGCAACCCTCATACTTTATTACTCAGAAGGTATGCAATGTAAACAAAATGGTGGTATATGAGCAAAATGAATTGTTTAAAATGTTTAAAAAATATAGACACTTGAACATTTTTAATACCATGGTTTTACTGTTGCTCCAAGTGAGTTCCCTTTAGCAAAAAGCTAAATTAAAGACTGTCAAGCTATTATAATGTGCCAAAAAACAAGGACAGGAATAGCACTTCATGTCATTCAGTCTAACAGTGTGAGTTTGATTAAATTTATTTATTTTAATTAAAAGTCAAGAGTACTGGGGATTCTGATTTGGACTTAATAGTCTGACCATGATTAAAGGGATTTCTCATGAAAGTAAGAGAGGCATTCTTTTTTTTTTTGCAGTGTTTGTGTTTTGTTTATTTCTCTGTTCTTTTTCCCTTTCTTTCTTTTCCTCCTTCTTTATAATGCTCTTGATGGACACAGCTGAGGTCGTTCAAAACACGTTTGACTGAGTTTTGAACCTCACACATCATAAAGTCATTGTGAGTGAACGCTGTGCCAGCTCGGCCAGATGAAAGTGCTCTCTGCCCCACATACTGTATAACACCACATTAACACAACTTCAGACAGCGATGAGGCATGAAAGACAGACGGACAGACATACATAAGGGCAGAGGCACAGACAAACACAAGAGTAAACACTATTGATGGCAGAAAAAAAAAGGAAATTTATCCAGTGAACTTTGAGATTTTTGTAGAACTAAATTTCCCAAGCACTGCGTAGCATCCTGAACTATTATCAGGGAGGAAGTTACGATATTGCATCACTAATTCAGTCTCAGCATTCCATCTATGATTTGTTGGGTCTGGCGATGTTTGGGGGCTGAAATGGAGCATCACACAAGTGTTTTTTATATATTTGAAATTTTTGTGAGTCTTTACCTTATCCTTTCTTTTTGTAATAATCCCACTTTCCCAATCAGTTGAATTCAGATACGTATTTGTGTTGCCTCTAGTGCTGGGCGGTTTGACCAAAAATTTATTTCATGTTTTTTTCCCAAATCATCTCGGTTCACGGTATTTGACGGTGTTCTTTTTTTTAAGCACGACTGGGTGTTAGCTTATCCTCATTTTTTAATAATTTAGAGAATAATTACTGCAGTAAATTAGTTTGGAAGGAGGGAATATTGTAGAAAAACATTAATGTCCACAGTAGTATTAATAAATAGTCTGGCTTTCGCCAGACAAAGTTCAAGACTGAAAAGAAACCACCGTCAGATTAGGCTGGCGAAAGACAGACTAATTAATAAAAGGAATGAGAATGCAGGACAGTTGTAGTAAAATACAAAATAATAATAAAATACTCTTCATTGTGCAACTTAAAAAAACATGTTTTTTCTTTATCCACTAAATGATATTGAAATAAATAAACAGAATGGTGATAGCGTTTGTAATGTCATTCCTCCGTTTACTCCCCCCCAGGAAACGCGTCCGCGTCTCTGAGTGACCGCTGACTCGCCTTTTCTCCCGCAGCGCCAACTTTACTCTTCAGACGTG
>JAPMNP010620526.1:0-12319 GCA_029874935.1 Atherina boyeri
CTGCAACGTGGCCACTCTCGCCACTGCCAATGACAGCAAACATCATGAAAAGATATGGGAGCAGGGAAGGGGGAAGAAATGAAAGAGATAAGAGGAGAACAGTAAAGTAAATGACATCTGAAGCTATTTCCTCCAGGGCCCTGCCTAGTGTCGAGCCTCGAGGACTCAGCGGAGTTATGGGCAGAGTTAAATTTCTATTAGCTCAGAGGGGAAATTTAAGTCCTCTGTCTCCAGAGGAAGCCTCAAGTGCAGACCCAAAGTACCCCCATTGTCATGTGACAGATGACAACAGCACGACCTTAAAACGAGTCAGGAGGTTCACCACTAAATAGTTATGTCAGTGAAATTGGTTTAAAGTAGGAAGAAGACATTTAAGATCATGATGTCCTAATTTAAAGCGGTGAGCTCCCAGATCTTTAAAGCAGGTAATTTGTACATGTAGGTCAGCACACATTTTAGCTGCTGATGGAAAATGTAGCTCCTGTGTGCAACTGGCACCTGACAGTGGGCTCAGTGGTGATTTTAATGGTCATAATAATGATTGTAATTATTCTGTTGCTTTTAGAGCTCATGGTCTCACAGCTTGCAATTAGACATGTTCTCATAGTCTCTGTGATTGACACCCTGCAGCTGTTGATGTTCTGAACTTCTGCAAAAAACACGGGTCAAAATCATTGTACATCCATTCTCACACTGCTTGATTAAAGGAATTGCTACATGAGTTGAGTTATACTTAGTTTCGACCTGGAATGCACTTAATTAAGATAATTTAACTGTATATAACCATTTCAGAATAACGTAAGTTACTGCATGTCAGCCAACATTTTAAAGTTCACAATCACCATCTGTGCGTCGTTTCTCTTAAAGTAACAGCATGCACAGGAGTGATGGAAAAGTATTTTTGGATTATTCATTGTTGTTGACTGTGTAAAGCTCATGGATCTCCTTCTTCCTCCGCCTGTTGTCTTGCCTTAAGGCATTCCAGAATAAGATAAGACGTGTTGACTTAAAAAAAGAAACTGCGAAAGCAGCTTATAAAAGTTGCATGCAGTCGAATGTTGTTTGAAGAGTGATAATAAGCATGTATTTGAGTTTGTTAATAGGTTGTATGTGCTTTATTATTTATTCATTTGGAACTTAAATATGTGCATACTTATATATGCTTCTGGTTTGTTTATGTCTGTATTGAGTCTGTGAATTTCCATGTGAGTATACATGTATGTGAGCTGAACTCAGCTGAATTGGATTCATGCATTTATATGCAGAGGACCCTGCTTTACTTTCCAACACACTGGTTAAAGATTTTTTTTTTTATTCCTTTTATTTTTTCTTCTTTTAATGTTTTGCGTTCTTAATTGGTACTGTAGGAATTCAGCCCATGTGTTATCATCATTATGACAGGGCTCCCGAGAGCCCACATAAACAGAGACTCTGTGGATTTGTGCTCTACTGTGCTTATGTGCGTAGTTTCAAATCCCTTTAGCTGGTCTTGTTTTTGCTTTCTTTCCAGTTAACCATATCTATTTTAAATACCTTATTTGCATTTGTTTTTATTTCACATTATTGTTAGACCTTTATTTATATGTAGCATATATTAAATTCTATGTTGATTTTTACAAAGGTTCGAAATGTTGTGGCTCTAGAGACTGAAATACTTTACAAATGTTTAAAAACACACTAAGAAATGTGCAGGCTACCTTGATTTTCCACCTATTCTCCCATTAGCATTGCTTTAATTTTTCCAAAAATGTATAAATAAGTGTTTAAACGTATTCAAAATAAATGTCATGATTCAAAAGAGCAACAAAAATCTAATCTTGTGAAGGATTACATGTTATATGTTTGCCTTTTAGATATTCTAGGCAAATAAGAGGAATAGATTTATTTATATGTGTGTGTATAAGCAGGTGTTAAATTATGCCAGGGTTCTCCAGGACTTATTCCAAGCACTTGGGCTTTGCTACCATGGGTCATTGGGCTTTGCATATTTTCAGCAACATATATTTCAATGCTTTACTCGGGCTTCAAGCCATGCAAGGTCACAATTTTGTGTGACTGCTTAAATACAGAATACTCATATTTGATCTTGAGAAAAACACATTGTTGCTTTCACAGCTGCAAGAGTTTGCATATTCTTTATATTCAACATAAAAAGGTCTCATCTGCATGCATGAACATACAAGACATTAGCCCATTTTGTTAAGGGGGTTCAGTCTCTTTCTACACAATCCTATGTGATGAATCAGTGCAGATATAAAACAACATAAAAAGGAAGTGCATCTTGAGGTTGCATGTACAGAATTTCACTATACTATACTGGGAAGCACTTATAAGAAAATTTGCCTCAATATGTACAATAAGTACTTGCCAACATGTGTAATTTCAACATGGCCAGAGGAGGGGGAAAAGAAAAATGTATATAAAACTGGCTGATTTGCCTTTTTTCCCCAGAAAAACAGAGATTGTGTTTGTGGGACACCAAACAATGAGGATGTAGAGCAAATACCATCAAGCCAAAAAGTTTCATGAAGCAGAATGATCAATGTGAAATTCAAGCATTTGAATAAATTCTAAAAGTTCTGCTCTTCCTCCACCACCTGCTTTGCACTGAGCCTCCCAATTCTCTGGATAAATAAAGCTAATGTCTCCCCGCAAATAATAAAGTACGCACACACACTCTTATTGTTTCCCCTGCTGTTTTCCTGGCGCATTTTATGTTGTAGAGGGGGGCCTGACTTTGATGGAGCAGGTGATTTTAGGCTGTGCCGTTAGCAGCAGAGAGATAGAATATCTTCCTAAGGCCTACGGATAGCACTTTTTATGAGCTGCTCATTGCTGGAACTACATCAACCTGTCCAAGGCCACCAATGCACCGGAGTCTTTAACACCCTGCCTTCATTACCCACCTCTATCATTCCTTCTATCATACAGGCTCGGCTCTTTTTTTACCCACCGTGTGTTTTTTTCTCAGGGAGAAAGAGACATTTATTAGAATGGACAAATGAGATAAATTGGAAAGCACTGCTTGTAATTGTTTTCCGTTTTAAGCTAAAAGGGATGACCCAAGCAAATGGCCTTTGTAAAACAAATGAGCCAGCCCTCATAATAACACACAGACATGACATATTTCCACACACTTGCATATGCACTGGCGAACACACACTAATATGACATAAAACAAGAAGAAAAGACAACTACTTAAATAGCCCTGTGCTCTCTGGTCAGCTCGTACAGCATTACACTCCCACACACACTTATACACACATACACACTCACTCCTGGCCATTCACCCTTTTACTGGATATCAGTAATCAGTTTTGCCATTTAACATTACCATCAGCTCTTCCAGCTTCTTCTAACCCAACCCCATCCTCAGAACTAACCACTTGGCATCATCACACCGCTCTGCTCACTGACCTCAGATCACTATATTAGTCATTTTTCACCCTTCTATCAACACATCCTCGATAAGGCGTGGAGGGAGTAGGGGGGTGAGAGGATGGGTGAAGGAAGAAAAGACGTGCAGGATGGGATGCCGTATCAACAGCAAAGCCAAATTATTGCCAATCAGATTTTATTCACAGCTCAACTGCCAGACAAATTGCAGCTCATGCCGTTTGCCATGGGTCAGGGCACTGCGTAATTTCATTTTAATAAGTCATTTTCTAGGGTGGGATGACACTGCAACACACCCAAGTACACATGCTTGAGCACACACATACGCACTCACACATGGCCTCACGCTCAGGCGTATCACCAACCCCCTCATAGAAACACGACTGTGTGACCATGTCTTTAGGGCTGATATTTTATGGAGTGAAAGAATTGGATACACCACCCGTGATCTTGACAGTGACTTTAGTCTGAGAGAAGGGCACTATATAAGAAATGGAGGCCTGACTGGGAACGTTACACCGTATTTCTTCCGTATTGTCGTTGCAATTTTAGATCCACTTATAGGCCATCAACAGGAAGCAAATTACCTGGAAAATGTGGACATTTCTATGCCTTTTTCTGTCAATCACATCTATTTGAATTTTTTCAAATGTATCTGAAAAGTATTTTATTGAGCTCTGTATTCTCAACATTGAAGTTTTAATGTAATATAGTTTGGCCGCTATGATCATTTTCATTGCCTTTCCTTGTCAGCAACACGGAGAAGAAAATGAGCATCACATCATGAAACTGCAGGTGGTCTACTGAATGCATAAATACCAAATTATGCCTTTATTAGATTCGCCAAGATTCTGTCTTGGAGACTTTTAACTTTTTTTTCCTTTTTTTTTAGTAGTTTACTCTTAGATCAGCTCCATTACAATTCTTCACAAGGTGTGAGTTGAGGCAAATTGATTGGATTAATATATATCTGGGCAAATAAACAACTTGTGCCTTGGGGGGCTTTCTTAGCTGCATTTCTTCAGAACTCTTCAGGAATCAAAGGCTCTAATATCAACGGCTGCCATGTGGAATAACATCACGCACTTATGAAAATGCAAGTCCCATATATACCCACATGAAGAAGAAACCTGCGAGAGTTACCGTGCCAGCGATGAAATGTACAGTCAAATCAAATTCCTGGTGCAGCAAAAGAGAAAAAAAAAATCTCTCTTAAATAGACCATAAATTCTTGATAAAAATGTGAACTGGATTCAAAGGCTGTTGCGCTGGCTGCCTGTCATGTTCATAACTGGGTCTTTGAAGTCGGCTGTCAGTGGTCGATGCTAAACCATCTTCAGAGGTGCTCTCCCTCCTGTTCTTTCAAGTTCCCCTCCAGCGGCCAGTTTGCGGAGTGATGTTCATTCTGAATGTGCAGTTGCTGCTCTGGAGATAGGGCCGGTCAATCCTCCTGTCAGAAATATCATCCTCCTAGCAAGACATGTTTGCGTAAAGTCTAGCCATCCTCGAAGAGAGAGGAATTCTGGAGGCGTATGCAGTGGGGTGCAAAACTAAAGATTTCCAGATACTGTCTTTTAATGTATTATGCTTATATAGCTGCTTTCTAAATACTTGAGAAAGAGGTACACCAAATATTACAGCATCATTATGCAAACCGGAGTGAATAAGAGTGATTTCTGTTTTTCTAAATTCATATCCCATTTTCTTTAACAGTTATATTCTGAGGCTTATGGACTATGAGGAAATAAACAGGATATTTGATCTCTGAGCGAGAAAAATACCGGGTCAGCACAGTCGAGCATGACGGCCAGCAGAAATACCACCAAGCCAGGAAGATATAGTCTGAGGTGAGGACGTGGAGATGGCAGCATAACTAAAGATACAGCTTGCATTTAGAGAGGAACAGTCCTCCACAGATAGGGAGCCCTCAGGCTAGAAGATATGCCCACAGCCGTAGAAACATTTGCGACAAAATGGCTGACATTATCTTTTAATTAGATTCACACTGTTTACTGGCTTGTTTGTACTCTCATTTATACATTACCTGATATGGTTTTCCTTTATCTCATGTAGGGGGTGATGACGATGGTGGCATTTGTGGTGATGTAGTGCAGAGACAGTGAAGAGGCAATGCTCATGCTACATTTCTCTAACATAACTGACACTTATCACATGATTTGCTACTATTTCACATACCAAATAATTGATCACATGATAAGATTTGCAGAAATTGAGTCATTTGTAACTAAATGTTTCAAAAGATGAGACGGCCACAGGCTGACCAATTGATCTTTCCAGCTGTAGTTTGTGTATGAGTTAGAACTTCACAAATTCGTTGTCCCAGCTCATATGTAATGTTCAATAATGTGATGTATGCACACATACATCAGTTTAATGGAAGATGCAAATGTCCTCATTAAAGATGGAAGCACAAGTCCCTCTTACACACAGCTGATCCATAATTAGCTTGTTCCCTGCACTTGCCCTGAAGCATTTACTATAATACTGTCTGAGGCCACCAGCTCAGGAAGCTTCTGTCTCAGTTCTCATACAATGAAGCAAAGTTGAGCAATAATACTTCCAGAAATAATCTATGGCAATCTAAAGTTGTCTTTCATTAGACACAAAAGGGAGAGTTTATTACGGAATCAGATTTGTGTCAATAATCACATAACGTTGCTGTAAATATCAAACAAAAATTGGAATTGGAAAGAGAATAAAAATCAGTGAAGCTAAAAAAAACAGAAAACAAATCTGTGAAATATTTGTTTAATAATGTAAACAATTGGTATTTTGCTTTATGGATTAAATGTTCCATGGTTTAGAATTCCCTCTGCCTCTTTCTCAACGTTGAGACTTTTGCTCTCTGTGAGAGCTTTGCTGCCAGATCTCCTTTGTACTGCCTGACTTTTTTGTTTGTAGTTCTGACACAAACGTCTCACATGGGAGGGTGTTTTTTCTCGAGGGGGCTTTCTAACAGTCCATGGTGCTTTTTTAGGAGAACAGCTCAGTATTTCAGTCAAACTTAATCTAAGACCAACTCAGTTGTTGCATTGTTCCATTGTCCTCAAGGTTGCAGGAAAAACCTCACCTTCTTCCCAGGTGCCTGGAGAAAGAAAAAGTCTAAAAAGCTCCAAACTACACCAACAGTTAGCACAGTAGTAAACAGTAGTAAATACAACAATTTATAAGTGCAGGGGCACCACAAAGGAGCAATTCTAGCAATTAGGAATGGGTTATTTCTTGAACATACTCAATGTATCTCAACTTGTTCCACATGCAATATATTAAGTGGTTACATAGAGTCCAAAAGACCTTAAAGGGGGATAGAGAGCAAATATCTGTAGAACATCTGTAGTTCAGTAGAGGTGGGAAAAATAATCGATTCTTAGATGCATTGCGATTCTGTCTCGAAAAATTCAATGCTCGATGGAGAAGAGTTAATAATCGGATTTTTTGAAAAAATGAATCCTTTTTTTTTTTTTTTAAAGGATGTTTTGGGCTCTAGTGGCCTCTACATGACAGTTACCCAACAGGAAAGGGGACAGAGAGAGCGGGGAATGACAAGCAGCAATGGGTCGACTAAAAAAGGTTGAGAATCACTGCATTTGACAACATAACACAATATCAATGCATTATACAATATTGGATTGAATTTATGATGTTATTAGTTTAAAAAGGCCTGGGTAATGTACATAAAAAATTGATGCATCAAGATGCATCGATAATCAGTTTAGAATCGAATCGTTGGTCTCTGAATCGGAATCGGAATCGAATCGAATCGTGAGATGCCAAGAGATTCCCACCCCTATAGTTCAGTAGTATGTCGTTTAGGCATATGTCACTCACGCGTGAACATAACTGCTCCAGAGGTGCATAAAGCCCAGCTGTTAACAGGGCTGTGTGTTTGTCTTCCTTTACTAAGGAAATTGCTATACCGGACAATTTGACTATTCAAATCAAATTGTCTCCAGTTTCCTGTGAAGAAACACCACCAATGAGGCTAGATTTACGTGATCGTCAGGAAAATCTGGAATGCGACACTCTTGCACAAGGTTTGCAGTCCATTCTTTATCTCTGGCTGTCTGTCTGATGACACCAAAGACGTGGACTATTGATCGCTGGACATGAAGGGGTCGCTGAGTGACAGCGGCCCGAGTAGGAGCCAGTATGTGTCCATCGTCGTGAAATGGTCAAATATGCACCGGTGCCACCATGTTTACTGCATATCAGTTAAACATCACTGACCCACTTATTCAATCAATGCATTAACTCTGCTGTTGAATGGCTTGGTGATCATTAGCTACATTGATGTGGACAAATATCTAATCTATCACATTGTACTCAAACTGATCAGAGATGTTCCAGCTCCAGTTTTCAAAATCTTCTTCTGCACTCCACTGTAGTGCGCATGTGAGTGTGATGTATGCATAAATTACAAAAATCGTCTTCTCTTTAGAGGTGTGCAAAGCAGCCGGTATTTGTATCTGTATTTGTTTCTGTTGAGGGGGGAAAAGTATTTGTATTTGTTATTGTATTCAAGTAAAATTCAAAATAGGTGTCAAAACCTTTTTTTTTTGTGTTACACTTCTATTTTACGCCATAAAGTATTCTTTAATTATCCATTATAACAATTATGGATATGCAATATTGGTTGTTTTTCCATAAATCCAGCAATGAACATGTAACAAGGAATGTCATTGGAAGGAAAATTATGAATTGGTGCTGATGGAGGGGATTGGTGCTCGTGGGGGGGTTGAGAGACAGTATCAGGAGAGGATGCTTAAGTGCATGTGATTATGCTAGTAGATGTTGACAGATATTTTGAATTTTAAATCCTTTTTCGTTGTTGTTCAAGGATTGTCTTGACCAAACAATTTTGAAGGACTTCGACCAAATTTCCCATGGAACAAATTAAGGTAAGGGTAGAGATTGATATTAGAATAATTATGATAGATTTGATTCTCATTTTGATTTTATATTCCTTTTCACTCATACTGATTGGAAATCGAGTAAGAGGAATATGCTAATTGAAGCTGTACCCTTCCCCTGTGTAAAGCTTTGATAAATATAAACCTGCATTTAAAGTAACGCTGTGGTATTTGAACCAAGGTTAACTGAATTCACCCAAGGAGATTTTAAGGATGCAGCAGCCCATTTTCATACCAAAGAGTTCTTAAAGGTTGGCTTAGTACAGTGACTAAATCAAACTGGAATTTAACATATCCTTGTAGCTTCACTAACCTAGCTGCTAGATTTAACATGGCCAAACCAAGAAGTGCCAGAACTAGTGGGTAGCTTTTATTAAGTAGCGTGGTCAGAAGTATCTGGTCCGGATTACTGAGTTCACTTATTTGGACTGATGCCTGAAGGTAGCAGGGTAGGCACTAGGGATCGAAGAAGTTAGATGCCAGGCGAGTACCCTTGTACACCAGCTTAAGCAGGGCCGAGTGGTCACCCTGGCCGGAGTGCAGGGTAATACCCCCGGGGGCCCGAGGCCCCAGACCCCTGAGACGGAGAGCTGGCCCTGAGGTCCGAGGCTTATGATATAAAAAAAAAGGACCACCAGGGGTGAAGTTCAACAATATTAAAGAAGTTTATTCTTTACTATAAAGAATAGTGTGAAATATTTCTTGCAGTGGTGTAATTTAGCAGAGCGACACAAAGACATGAAACAAGAAATCAGCCTGGCTCAGGCCACAAGTACAAAGAAAAAACATCCAAATAACCAATATCACTTGCTACATAACCTGCTAATTATTGGGTTTTTTATGCTCATTATGTATTAGCTGTGTGTAAGAGAGACTTCCATCTTTAATGAGGGGCTTATCATCTTCCATAAAACTGATTTAAGTGTGCATATATCACATTATAAAATATTGCATATGAGCTGGAGGAGCAAATTTGTGATGTTCTACTTTCTCTATAAATATAAAGTTACAACCAGCAGGTGGTTTCCTTAAAGCAGTGTAATTAACAGATGTGGAAGCCCTATCAAACCTTTTTATCTGATCTGATCCAGGAATTCTTCTTTCATTCCTCTGAGATCAGGTTCAGTCATCATACATAATTTTGATATTTCTTAATCTTCTTTAAATCACCATACATGGAACAGTGCCACTGCCAGCCATTTGGCTGGCACCAAGAAAAAAGAACATTCCATATTGGCCAGCGCAGTTTTCTTCATTTCCAAAGTAAATTCTCATTATCAATCCTCAGGTATCACTTTAATTTGCTTCTCTCTTAAGTCATTATGAACAATAATCTTCACTTTCAAAGAGCTCCTGTCAAACTTAGCAGATTCATGTTTTTTATTCTGCATAAATTTCTTGGAAAAACTTTAGTCATGTTTAAGACTACCAAACTACCAAAACATAATGCCAGTTTAAATATTTGATGTCACTGTTGTTGTTTTCCTTACTTTATGGGACAAAGATGTTCCATTCAGTCCAATTAAACCTAATTTTTTTCTCAATCTAATTGCTATTAAAAAATATAAATGTACATTCTGTGATTTTGGGTTTCATTTTCTAATTTCTAAAGAAATATTTTTACTTATTTTTACTGTTCACTACTAAAATCATCCCCATTACAGGCCTGCGCATAGAATGCTGATACCAAAATTAAATTTTAATTCTGAAATTTGTGAAAAGAGACTTGTACCCAAGCGCTAACACTGCTGAATTGATGGCCAGATTGTGAGATAAAAATTGACCCAAATGGGCAAAAAAATCCATGATTGATGCATAAGTTTGAATGTTGTCTAAATGTGCTCAAAGTAGCATTCCAGATATACAGTTCAAAATAAGCAGCTGTATCATCAAATCACTGTAATATGAAAAAGTTCAATCTTAGAGGCATAACAAAGATATTGTTGGATTAACAATAATACTGAAGATAGAATATATGAATAAGATAATATAATAAACTAAATTTACCACCACTATAATAAAGTAGATACATTTGTTTTTGTTTTTCTTCCTCAGATGCTCCTGATTATTGTAAGCTGTGTTTTCATGGAGGCATTTGGATGTTTCTTTATTGTTTGTTTACTAGTGTAGCTGGTTATCTGTCTTTCCTTGTACAGTTGTTGTTGTTGTAGTTGTTTTAAATCTTTTGTTTCTCTCTTTCCTTTTTCCTTTTGTCACTCTTTCCTTCTCTTCCTCTCTCACTCTCTCCCTTATCGTGTTCATTTGGTCCGGTCAAGCAATTACATGTGAGTTTGGCAATAAACAAATAAAAAAATGAATGAAAAATAAAGACCAATATTTAATATTCTAGGATAAATAAAAAAAAAACACAAATGATCACATCAAAAGCTCGGATATGAGAAATCTGTCAATCAAAGTGAACAATCTTGTGGCCAGAAGTTGAACTGTGTGTTCATGTTTTCCATTTGTGTGTTTGGGAAGAGGAGTAGCGAGTTGGTATAGAGCTGATCTTACAACTGTTAGCAGCTGCTTGCACACCTTTTTTTTCCCCAGGTGTGGTTACATCCAACAGTGTCTTCCTTTAAATAGCTAGTCAACAACACCTGATCACGCTTCAGAGTGCTGTACTTTCAACTTTAAATATGCATTGCTTATGATTAAGCATTAGCCATTTTTTTTGGTTCCCTCTGATAAGGAAGCTCTGATATTAAAACTCCTTTTCCATAACAGCTGTGCTTCAAAGTCACTGGATTTTTGTATGTAAAAAAAGTACTTTAGCCTAATATATAAATTTATAGACGTTCCTCACTGCTGCAGAGAGTGATCAGAATGAGCACAAACATGTTAAATGTGTGACATTTTGTACCGTAGAAAACAGCACATTGCTGTAACCCAGACAGTTAATGACTTTATCATTGCAGACCAACAGCAGGTTGAAATTTTCCCCAAGGCATTTCCAAGAACAAATACCACCTTCAATTTATGCTCTGAGGACAGAAGTTTTCCTCTCATTTTGGATCTGTGCTTCTAAAACAATGAAAGAAAAAGCCACAGAGACAGAAAATGCAAACAGATGGTTTTATATTGCAGTTCTAAACAACAGGCTTCCCATTATAAGCTATCATTATGGCCAGCTCACATGTCTTACTCTTTTTTTTCACTGATTGCATCTGGCTTGCAGTTGTCTGCTTAGTATGTATCCCCACAGGCTGTTGTGTGATTGGGGTGAACTCTGTTCTTCCGAGACCTCTCACTGACAATATCCTTTAAGTTCTAGCATTTACATGCTGCTGTTCAGTTTCCCACTCCCTCTTTGGCAGGGCCACTTTCATATGTGAACACATTCTCAGCTGTTGGCCACTACGTATATTAACAATGCAGTTAAAAATCATTAATTCTCTGTCCTATGCTGACTTCACATGTTCATATATTACATTTATATATATATCAATTAGGTCAGTCTACATTATGTAAGCAGTGGTGCTACATTCATACATGCTAGCTGACATGTGATGATGCATGCGTTATGCAAAATAATGGTTGTGGGCTAATGAAGATGACTCAGTGCACAAAGTGTCTTTCTGTGCAGACTGAATGCACATGATTTTAAATGCAAAGTATGATTTTCTTTGACCAGTACGACTTCAATTTAGCACATTATCTGCCCTTGTTGGGGTCAGTTTTTTTCACAGCTCATAGGTGGAGATTCCATTTGAATTTCTTGCCTTTTTATCTTGGTCAATCTGGGATTCTTTAGTGCTTTTAAATAATGCATGTGTCTGCTTGTGGTGGAAGGATAAAGTGGCTTTTAACATGAGCTACCACCCAATACGGGGCTCTCCCTGTCAGGGGCCAGGTGAGCTGCCTCTGAGCATTCCACCATTGCTGTGGAGGTAACTTTCATGCTCCGCTGGGCAAACATTTTCCAGGTCACATTTTTCAATTACACTGAGAGGCAGGTCCCACAGGCAACCAACCCCCCAGCAGCAAGC
>JAPMNP010620660.1:0-12695 GCA_029874935.1 Atherina boyeri
CAAACTTCCTGTAGATCTGAGGTCTGCTCAAACTGTCAGCTCCTTTAAATCAGGGCTAAAAACACTATTGTTTACCAGAGCATACTCCTAGATTAAATGTTTATCTGTTGTATTTTATTGCCTGTTTTTTTTTTTTGTTTTGTTTTTTTGTTACTGTATTTTATTTACCATAATTTAAAGTTTGTATCTCTTTTTAATTGACTGTTCTTTATTATTGTTTTAATTGTGTCTTGTTGTTCTTAATGTCTCAGTAAAGCACTATGAATTACCTTGTGTTGAATTGTGCTATATGAATAAATTTGCCGTGCCTTACCGTTACTTACCGGGACACATAGATAGAACTGAGTCATAATCAGTCTAACTGCTTACCATTAAAGATATATATCTTTGATCATTGGAAACAAAGATATTAAATGAGCTAACAGACAGTTTTTTTCAACAAATTTTGAATGTAGCCCTATTTAAAGGCATTAATGATTAGAGCTCATTTTGACATATTCATGGCAGGAACAAGTCTGAATGAGAAGCTTATCTCACTCTGCAGGTTGTGAAACCCTGCAGTAATGGAGGCACAGAAGCAATCAGTGGCTGTTGACGGTGGGCTCTGAACATGTTTGATTACACGCCTGGGCTTTGTTAGTGCTCTAAAATTATGGACAAATCACAAAGCTGGGTGGCTGTCCTTGTTCGAGCTGCTGATGTCAGTACCCTTTAAAGACAAGATGCAACCAGAAAGTCTGATCAGAGCACAGAGATGGACAGAATTGCTTTAACCAAACTGACTTTGATGGTTCTCTTCCTCAGCTCATACTGTTACGCAGAGGAGGAAGCAGAAGTTTTGTCTTGCCCAGAAAACCAGAAGGGCTTTGACGGTGCCTGCTATGAGTTTGTTGGTTTGCAGCTATCTTTTCTCAGAGCTCAGACATGGTGTGAGCGAGGAGGGGGACATCTTGCCTTCATCCTGAATGATGAAACACAGCAGTTTCTTCAGACCCACCTGGAACCTGAGAAGGACTGGTGGCTCGGGCTGGCACCCGCAGCTCCAAACCTCACGTTGGACCTTGCAACAACAGAGGGTAAGAGGTCATGTAAGCACAGAAAGACTTTAATGAACTAATTAGAATTTTTTGTGAAATACAAGCAGGAAGAAGTGAGTAATACATGATAGGTGTTTAAATGATATGGGTTGTACATTTCTCTGAAACATACCCTCTCAATAGGCAAATTGTTATGGTTTGTTGCATCCCTGAGCAACAAATCTAACTGTAGATGTATGTGATCAATTGATTATACTTGAGAATGGAAAAAAAATTCTGACCTCAGTTCTTATCTCAGCAGGCAGCTTTTATATGTGCATTGTAAAGACCTGTTAAGTGATTGTTGTTTTTTATCTCGAGCAACAGGTGTAGTCATAGATAATTGTTGATCTATTCAACTTCACAACAGGGTAGCTGTCAAGTGGCCTGATTTATATATATCCCTTTATTTCCCTTCACAGAGAATTAATCTTTCATTCCCTGCCCTTGTCATCATCTTGATATATTACCTTCTGCATATTAGAAATTAACTGATCAAATAAAAGGTGATTTAACGTTCTACTTGAAGAGCAGAAGTCAGCACACAAACCTTTGTTTGTTTTGTTCCAAATTTTTTAATTCTCTCCCAGGTTCCCTTGCATGGTTGGATGGCTCAGATGTAAGCTACAGTAATTGGGTAAACCTTCCAGAAGCACAAGAAACTTGTGGACATATCCTGAGACATGCTGGCTTTCAATGGAAAGCCACTGAAAACTGTAGCCAAGAACACAACTTTGTTTGCCAGTTTGGTATGCACTCTGTTTAATAAATCTGTTAAGTGTGACATGTTTTTATTTTTTATTTTTTTCAATTAAAATTTTTACATTAATTTTTGCAGATTCTAGAAGAACTATCGCCTGTGAAGGCCATAATGCCACATTGCAGTGTGGCTCTGGCCAAGTGATAGAGATTGAGGATGGCTTTTATGGACGAAAAACAGTTCACTACTGCAGATCAAAACGTTCAACGTCACCTGCATTCTCCCAGGAGGAGTGCAGCTGGATCAATGTGGTAGATTCCGTAACAGGTACTATAATTTGCACTATATATCATAAAAATATTGCTATATCTTGTACATTTTATTTGTAAAATACTGTTATATGTATTTAATAGAGCTGATTTGATCAAATACAAGACAATATATGCACTCTTTAGGCTCATACTGTAAATGCAAATGTACTTTTTATTCATAATAAATTCCAAAGGAAGCAGTTTTGGCTATGTAAAAATGTCTTTATTCAAGGTATGAGCTAAAACATAGAAATAAGGGATCACAGACAAGTTTTTGGTGTCATAGATAAAGTTAAAGTTGTACCATAGCTTCATAGAAGCTATAAATATATATTAGGGAATCATTTTCAGAGGAGCTGAAAAGATGAGTTATGGTAAGCCTCATTCAGAATAGTCTGGCAATAGCTGGCTGGCAGAGTTTTTGCATTTTTCCTTGTTGATGGACCTCTAAAAACTGCTTTTAGGTAATATGAGCAAGACAGGTTGATCACTGAATGGGGGAATTTTTAGATTTATCAAAAATATTATTGTCATACGCTTGACTGGCTGTATGTGTCATTCCAGCTGACTGTCGTGGACTGCAGGCATGCCAGTCTTCAGTGGACATGAGCTCTTTTGGTGATCCATGTCCTGTGCTGGGAAGTTATCTGTCTGTTGAGTACCGCTGCAAACATGGTCAGACGTACATTCTGTATTTTCTTTTTTTACTTTTAGTGTTTTTCTTTACCAAAGCTTAAGATTAAGATTAATTAGCCTTCTATAAAAAATATCATTCTATATTCTGTTATCTGTATATGTTTTATTACGTAGCAGATTTTATCTCTATAGGCCCAGAATAGCTCACAGACAGTTGTAACTGATGTTGTCAACCTTCGACCAAGTCCTGTATTTATTGTGTTCGTATACTCGAATTTCTTATCCTTAACCTTTCATCTATTCTATATCACAACCATCAATCTGTTTAACAAGTATGAAGCAAAAGCATGGCTTTAGTTCATGTGACCTGTTTTAACATGATACGTAGACTTTATTTCCATCAGTCTAATTCAGTTATATGATTTCTTGCAGGACTTCAACTACTGATTACGAAACTGGCATCTGTCTTTGATAATGTCACTATCACTGTGAAGTGGCTCCTTCATCCGTATCAGGGAAACTTAACGTGCACAGTGAATGCTGGAGACAGCCATATTATTGATCCATACAGCCCAGAAGAGTGAGCAAGTCCTCGCATTTAACCGGAGACAATAGATCCATTCAGAATGATATTATTTTAACAGTAAATTTTTGTCACAGGATGGAGAGCACTATCATACACAAATTCCAGCGACCTGGTCTTTTCAAGGTTGAGGTGGAGTGTTCTACCAGTGACTGGCATGTTGCAGCTCACAAAGCAATAACCATTCAGGAGCCTGTTGGAGAGTTTAGTGAGATCAAGTGCTATAGCAGGAATGTGGCAACAGATGGCAGTAAATGCAATGCACTTTATGGCAGGCCTGTTCAGATCCAGCTTATGGTGGAGGCAGGTGAGTCAGTCTCAAACTTTAGGTGATTCATCAACAGCTCTAATAAAAAAAAATCTCATGAATTCTCAATCATTTCATTCCTCTTTTGTCTGCATAGGAACGAATGTTTCCTACGCAATCAGTCATGAGGCCCATGTGATTGCAAATTCCTCTGTGGACATGGGGATCATACCCCATAACATCTCACTGAATGCAAAAGTGATGCAGAAGCTTGGACGTGGCTGCCACAATTTGACTATAGCTGCATCTAACGGGGTCACAACTCACACATTGTCCACTGATCTGGTCTTGTGTCTACTGGAGTCTATTAATGGCCTGCACGCCTCAGCGATCGCAGAGGAGGATGTTTGTCCAGACTCCACCGATCTCATTATTGGTGTTTCATTGGAGCAAGGAGCACCAGTTGAGCTGTTCTTTAATCTCACTGGAGCCACT
Organism: Atherina boyeri; assembly: GCA_029874935.1. NCBI lineage: Eukaryota > Metazoa > Chordata > Actinopteri > Atheriniformes > Atherinidae > Atherina > Atherina boyeri. Next base: position 4,049 of record JAPMNP010620660.1, read on the forward strand.
GACACACTAACTGAAACAAGAGATATGCTGAATGATAGCCTCCAAACTTATATCTTCGCCAATCCACTTGAAGGTAGACTACTTAAAACTTAATATGTGTTATTAGTCAAAACAATTAATACTAGTGTTAAACATATGTGCTTTCATATGTTAACCTCTTCTGGGACAGGACTTTCGATGGTGAAAGTACGAGCCATGAATGCCTTTTCAACATCTGATGTTGATTTGGACTTGGAGAAGATAGTTCAGGCTTGCCAGAATTATTCACACTTCCCACCAAGCCAAGATGGAAACACAGTATCAGTATAAACATCAGTCATTTCAGCACTATGGAAATGTGTTCTGGCTCATATGAAAAATTAAATGTATTTGTTGGTTTCTGCTACAACAAAACAACTTTGCTTTCATCTGCAGACTGGTAACATGAGTGTCAGCGGCTCCACTGACTTGAAGATAACTGCTTCTCCTGAGAGTTTGGTTGATCGCACTCAGAAAGTCACTCTGACAGTAGATGGAACTGAATCATTGCCCAGCAAAGGACTTGCATTTGAATGGAAATGTGGTAAGCCCATCGCCAGTTCCTTCAGTTCTTCATGGTTTGCTACAGTTAACAATGACTTTATTACAAGTCATATAGAGGTTAATACAATTAGATCGAATCCAAAAAAGTGATGTATATAATACTCAGAATTTGTTCTCTAATTCCCTTGATAATGTTTATTATGCAACATAAATATATAGATAATATCTAGCTCTCATTCATCCTGACAATATCTTTTGCTTAAATACCAAACAAATTATTTCCAGCAGATGCAGAACATCTTTCTTACTTTCTTACTTTTTTTGTAATTTTTATTAGCATTTACTCAAAGTCAAGGATGTCTACACCAACATGTCACAAAACAATCGTAAAACTATATCAGTTGTTTATATATCAAAGGATCCTTGTTTCTGTTTATGTACTCTTCTTGTTTCTTAGAAACCATAATAAGGGTATTACTGAATGTCCGTTTGAAACTAGGATATAATGTTTATACACCAATCAACTACAACATTATGACCACCCACCTAATCTGAGTTGTAGGGTGCTGTCTTTATGGATTACTTTTGCATTCTATAGCTTCCATCAGAAAGATATCAGTAGGGTTTGGAGGCGGGGTGAACATGTCAGCCTACTTGTCTTGTTCTTTGTGCCCTTCCTAAGCAGTTTTTGCAGAGCCCTAAGCTGACCCGCTTGGGGCAACAGCTATTTTAGAGGAGTGCTCTTTCTGAGCGTTTAGGTGGGTGGAAAGTGTCCAAGTAACATCCATGTAGATGTAAATTTTTTACGGCAAAGCATCGCATTCTTACGTGGAGAATGGTGTTACTAATTTTACATGTGGTTTTAATGTTGTGGCCGATTAGTGTGGTTGAAACTACATCTATGGGATAATCCTGAAACTAAGGACTTAATGGCAATCTAGGAGTGAATTTCAACGAGCTGTTTACATTTTCTTGTTTTACACCATGTTATACATAAGCATTACCCCCTTTATATGCCAACGGCACTATCGTATCTTTATTGTTGCTGTGCTGTTTTAACTGCATTTCTGTTTGTGTCTATGCAGAAGGAAATTGCACATGCACAAACATAACAAAGGATGAAACTCACATTATTGAAAAAGACTGCCTTCCAAATCCATTTCAAATGTTCAAATACACTTTAACTGTGAGGAAAAGAACCTGGTTCAGGAAATTGGTCGACATTGCATCTGTTTCCAAGTGCATCACTGTTGCTCCTCCAAGCGAATTTACAGATGTCACTATAAGGTAAAAAGCTTGTATTTGCAGTGCATGTTAAAAAGTTTCTATATTAGAGGTGTAGAGCAAGTCTATATTTTACATTTAAGGATGTGTCATGTAAATTCAGTCATACATTCACTTTTATTATTACAGTTGTGATAATTGTGCTTCGATAAATGTGAACAATCATGCAAGGCTAAGACTCAAGTGTAAGTCAACCTGCCCGGATGTACTTTGGTTTATTCAAGACCCGAAACCTTTGACGGTAAGTCACATACAAAAAAGAATATATATATATAAAAAAATTAATGAATGAAAATCAAATCCGACATTTTTGTATTCAAATCAAATTTGACTAATTATCTTTCGTCAGGGTGACCTCACTGATTGCTACTCAAAGGAAGGGAGCAGACCACCCATTGAGAAGCAAGATGGTGACAGTGAATTTACTGTTCAAAGCCAGTATCTAAAAGCATCAAGGAGTTTGCTGCAAAATATCACAGTGATTGCCTATGGTGCGATTTAATCCCACAATCAGGCATAAAGCTGTCTTTTGGATCTCTTTTTGGGTGGGGTTTTTTGTGTGTCTTTCAAACATTTACAAATAAAGAAAAATTGTAATCTTGTTTTTTCTTAAAGGCAAGTCAGTGCCTGGCTTTGTCAAATACAGTCTTCCAATACCAAAGCCTGACCCAGAAGTCTCAGCTGATGCACCTGCAGTCCCTTCATGCAGCATCTTTCCACCGTCGGGAACTGTGCTTGATGCTTTTGACATTACCTGCAAGGAAACATCCTTCTGCTCGACAGGCTGTGTATTCTGCTTCAAGACGAACACAGGTGGCAGTGTGTTGCACTGTTATCTCTTTATTTCTCACACTGTCAAAAAAATAGGCTATATGTGTTGTAAAGTAAACTTATGATGAAATATTGTAGCTGTGAAGAAATTAGAAAGAAGTGGTCCGACAGAATTTGTGAAAACAATGTAGCCAAAAGATTTCCGGAGTTAAAAACAAAGGTACTTTTTCTCTAATATAAGAAGGTTAATCAAGTAGTACCATGGCAGCTTGTAAGTTAATGACATTATGGATGTGACAAAAGTTTCCAAGTTTGGTTAGTAAAGTTTTTTTATTTTATCAAATGTCGGTGAAAAAATAGATCTGGATAGCAATATTCTCAGTATTAATAATATTAATATTAAAATGTTGGCAACCCTTTTAGATGACTGAGAGATCAGTATCCAGTTTCTTTTGTCCTCAAGGCAACCTTCTTCGGTGCAGTAATGCAAATGAGGTGAAATCAGTCTTCTTGCCTCTTGGTGACGAGAGCAACAATTACATTTCGTCTGTGGTAGTGACAGTGAAAAATGAACATACAACCACAACTACAACTGTTTCCACCCAGGTTTGTTGTCTTCTACTAATGATGTATGTTAAAGAAAGGAGGATTAGAAAATCAATCTTTTTGATCAAGTGATAGAATAATTTGTTTTTCTTCTAAAAGGTACGGAAAAGTAATGGCAGTGGTGCTATAACAACTCTGCAGTCTGAAGTAGAAGAAGCCGTGAGCCAGTTACAGCAGCAAGGCCTACTCTCTGCTGAGACACTCGGACAAATGTTCACTTCTGTTTCTGACATGTTGAATTCAAAGGCTGGCCAAGATGAGAAAGGTGCGAGGTCAAAGGTAAGAGAGCATAGTTGTAAATGAGAAGGCTGACATGCTGTAATTTTTGCGAGGCCTTTAACTCAGAGAGTGAAGGACATCACGATGTTAAGCAGAGCTTTCTCTTCTTTCAGCTCCGCGAACAAATGCTGAACAAAATGACTACAGTTCTGCTGGACAACCCCAGCAACACAACTCAGGAAGTGCAAGTGACAGCCACAGCTGTGGCGGGTCTCACACAGATCTCTGATGAGCTCAGTCCTGCTGCCCAAGTACAGTATAGCAGACCACTATCAAAAATATTTACAATTATCACATATTTGCGAAGTGAGAAAGACAGATAGCGGCATAATTATCAGGATCAGGGAATCCTGAAAATTTCTTCTTTTTTTTTTCTTTTTTTTTTTTTTTAGATATTTTTATCCCACGTTTTTTCCCCATTTTTTTTATCAACTAGTGCTCTCCCTCTACCGCTCTCCCTCTGTTCTCCTGATAATTATGAGGATCATGAGAACACAGTATCAGATGCAACTCACAAAAAGGAATGAATTATGTAAAACTAATTGCAAATCAGGGTTCAAATATGAAAACACCAGATGTTAAGATCTATGGGCAATTTGATCAATTTGATCCCAATGTACAATTGTGAGTATTACATGTTAAAAAAAAGCTTAACAAACGCTACAAATGACGAATATCCATAATTTAGCAGATGTTCATCATGTGTAACAGCAGCAGATGTAAAAGACTCTTAAGGCCACTGTTGGTCTTTTAAAGCTTTTGTAAGTGGCTTAAGTCTAAATTTAAATCAGGACACAAAGAAAAGTTCCTCATTCAGCCATTTGAGTATACACAGGTCACTCAACTGTTTGATTTTACTTTACAATCAGTACAACTTCCAAAAATGAAATAAGGACAGACTATATTATCATCAGTTACGTGATTCATCTTAAAAGTTAAGCATGTAGAAGTTTGCAGAACTTGACATGCCGATAAACTCCATATAAGTTGGAAAAAATGACTATGATCTTTTCTGTTGTTTCTTGGTCTGCATGTCATCTCCAGGAAGAAGCAGGTACATTGTTGGTTGACCTCAGCTCATCTCTTAAAACCATCAGTGTCAATCAGCTGAGCAAGGATCATGAAGAGGTTATGAGAGCGGCAACACCAATAGTTGAAGCAGCCAGTAATATTTTGAATCTTTCATCAAATGTACGGAAAGAACTATTCCTGACTGAGCTAAAAGGTCATCCCTTTTTGTCACAATTAACAAACAAAATCTTATATGTTCTCAGAAAAAAGTCTCAGATTCCCTTCTGACAGGGATAAGCAACATTCAGAGTGCTTTGCTGTATCACAAAAAGCTGAACGGACACCCTGATATCATCGATTCTGGTCAGATCAGTGTGTACGTGAACAGGTAAGAGATGAACGCTCAGAAGAGTGTTTAACTTAAGAATATAGAGGGTTTTTCTAAAATTTCTCTGACTCTGTCTCCTGTAGAATATCTCCAGAAGACATGCACATGCAGCATATAAATGTCCAGAAGAATAGTTCCTCCAGATTTTCCCTTCCTTCATTGCCTGCTGGCATTATTGTTCCAGAGGAGACAGTGGATGTCAGAGTAAGTGTGGAAGTTATTGAGTGAGAAGGAAACAATAAACATCTGATCACACTGTAGAGCTCTTTCTAAGATACTATTCTGCACTGTTCCATGCAGAGAGTATTGCTTTTCCTTATTTATTATTGTCCATGACAGCGTCTTATGGACATCTCTGCATTCATGGTTTTCTGTAATGAATAAAACTGGTGAAGTATTTAAACTAATTAAGCACCATGATTGGAAAGAAATACATTATTCAACTAAAAATAAGCAAACTTATCTTGTATTCATAGCTTTCTTATTTGGTGTCCATATATGTGATTTTGAAAAAACAAGTTAAACTAACATCCATTCCAAATATCTAAAACCATAACAAAGACTGAGCTAAAAGAAAAAAATTGGCATATGAAGGAAAATCACAATTTTCATCTGCATCATTGTTTTGCTCATATTGTGATTTTTTTCTATATAATTATGTTTACCTGTATGTATTTGTATAATGATGTATATCTGCCTTTCAGATGATGAGTTTTGAGAAGAATCCATACTCTTGGAAGGGGGGAAACATCACAGGAACTGTGGGATCACTTTCTCTCACCAGAGCAGATGGCAGTGCCATACCTGTTGAGAACTTACCTGAAGAAATAGAGGTATACTTCATACATTTTTCAATATTCATCACATTTATAAAATTGATAAAACAAAGTTTTTTTTTTGTACTTTCAGATTCTCTTACCTAGGCTCGATGTTGGACAGGAAAACAGCACGGTCCTTGACCTCGCCAATTTCAGCACATTGATAATTGACGTACCGTCACCGGACGTTACTCTAGTGCTGAAAATGGAGCCATCTGAAGATATTTCAATCATGCTATTCCTAGGCTATAAAGATTATCCAAATGATGAGAGCTATGTAGCCAAGACTAAGATTCCTCTAGAGAATGCAAATGAAGGTCAATACTCAAACCAATCAATTTGTATTTGTGGCATACATATCAGAATATATATCACAAAAACTTTTTTTTTCTTTTTTTAATATGTCCTGGCTCTTTAAACATAGATTAATTTTCCCTCTATCTCTGGTTTTTGGTTAAATGATGTCTTAGTTATAATGACTTAATGATGCTTTTTACAGAGACAAAATTTACATGGGTGCTGAGTCCTAGAGACAGAACAGGAGATGTTGGAGCTCATTACCTTGTTATGAAGCCAATTGTGGAGCCGGGTGTTAGATCCACCAATGCTACAGTCACTGTCATTTCCATTGCTGCTCAGTGTAAATACTGGAATGAAACCATGTCCTCTTGGAGTGAAGATGGCTGCAGGGTAGGTAAAAAACAGCAGGTATCTGTGGGTATTGCATGAATACATCCTTGATTAGTGAAATTTGTCTGCCTGTTATCATTTCCCTACAGGTTGGTCCCCTCACCACACCTTTGGTTACTCAGTGCCTCTGTAACCACTTAACTTTCTTTGGCAGCTCTTTCTTTGTCATGCCAAACTTAGTGGACGTCTCGCGCACTGCTGAACTTTTTTCTACATTCACTAACAATCCAGTGGTGGTGTGTTTTGTGGGGGCCATCTTTGCTGCTTATCTGCTGGTGGTTGTATGGGCACGCAGGAAAGACATCCAGGACTCAGCAAAGGTAATTTAGTCAATTACCAGATTATATTTTTGGTCTTGGGTTTTAATTCTGACTTTTATGCTCTCAGGTGTAAAATGAAATCTCAAGTATTGAAACACCATGAAAAACCATCTTTGAGCCTTTTTTTTACATTGCTTTGCTGATATGTAGCCATTTAATATTCCCTTTATTGTCTTTGTGCTCACTTGCAGGTCAAGATAACAGTTCTTGCGGACAATGACCCCTTGGCTGAGTATCGTTATATGCTGACTATTAGCACAGGGCACCGGCGTGGCGCATCCACTTCCTCTCAGGTCAATGAAAAGCACCTGGTGTATTTATTACTCTTTGTTTCTGATGCCATCAGCTCTACAGTATGTTTCTCTATCCATCCTGACTGACCATGTGTGTTTTAGGTGACTGTAACTCTCCTGGGAACAGAGGGAGAAAGTGAACCTCACCATTTGACAGATCCCAAGAAGCCAGTGTTCGAGAGGGGTGGGGTGGACATGTTTCTACTGACAACACACTTTTCTCTTGGAGATCTGCAGAGCATAAGACTATGGCATGACAATTCAGGAGAACACCCTGCATGGTTAGTGGAATGATGATTGAGGCTCAGCTTAAGTTTATATATCATTATTTGCACATTAGTTGTTCATTTTAATATGCAGGTATGTGAATAAAGTGATGGTGCAGGATCTGGAAAATGGTCAGAAATGGCACTTTCTGTGTAATTCCTGGCTGGCTGTTGATTTGGCAGAGTGCACTCTTGACAAAGTCTTCCCAGTAGCAACAGATATGGATTTGAAGAGATTCAGGTCAGACCATAGATACATACTAATAAGGAATTACTAATTCATTATTATCAGTTAAAGATTTCAATTTAATCATTTAACTACTATTCTTCTAAACTTTGCAGTAACTTGTTCTTTATGAAGACAGCCAAGGATTTCCAAGATGGCCACATCTGGTTTTCTGTCATTAATCGACCTCCCTGCAGCACTTTCACTCGTGTGCAACGAGTGTCCTGCTGTTTCTCCCTTCTTCTGTGCACCATGTTGACTAGCATCATGTTCTGGGGCATCCCTACAGACCCCTCTGAGCAGACCATGGATCTAGGTAGGCAAAATGTGAACCATTTAAAGCTTTGTCAAAAGTCACAAACCACATTAAGGAAATTAAGATTTAGAAATAGGATTATCTTAACAAGATCAAATTGTAATTCCTCACCATACATGCACAAAAAGATGTAAATTATCTCAATCCTTCAGCTGTCAGAATTCATGCAAGCAAAAACATTTCTAAAAGTTTTATGTTTCTGTGCGACAAAAGAAAAACGGAACAAATGGAATCCAAAATTTTACAATCAAAAAACCCAAAAGGATCTTTCATTTTATCACATGTGATTAGCCTGAATTTACAGCAAAACTTTACTTTGCAGGGCATATCGAGTTCACCTGGCAACAGGTTATGATTGGAATTCAAAGTTCAATCATAATGTTTCCCATCAATCTCCTTATTGTGAGTATCTTCAGAAACACTCGTCCTCGAGAGAAAACCGCCAAAACGGATGGATTGAAACAGGGAAACGTTGTTAAGGTTTCTCCATCACAGACTTCAACCCCTCAGAAAGAAATGAAGGACATCACTCCAGACACTGTGATCAAGGTGAAGCTAAACAGGTATCATTACAATTTTAGGGACCCAATAATTAATTTATCATGACTGAATAGCTTTGTGTGGTTTCCACATCAGGACATAAAGAGAATTGCTCAATCACTCTCAAAGGCTATGAAGAGTCCACTTCCATATCTGGAGCTCCATCCGGGTCACCAGACTGACATCAACACTCTGTTGTCTCTGGTGGAGGACATTATCAGACAGCAGAATGGAGCCGCTGGAGACTTCTACACCGACTATTCCAAGAAGGATCATGCAATGATCTTCAGTTTAGGTGCAGTCAATCAATGTACAAG
>JAPMNP010620718.1:0-16300 GCA_029874935.1 Atherina boyeri
ATAGTTATAAGAGTGACAAATGAATGCTAATCTATGACAAGTAAACCTGATTATGTTAGTAATTACTGAACTGAGAGGAAGGGGAACTTAGTCTAAACGACCCACTCAATTAAAACCTTTACATGTAAAGGCAGCACGCCTCCGGCACGACGGAGATATTAACAGCAAAAGCACATTTCATTTCCTATAATTAATTCTAGTACATAAACGGAAGAAGTGCACACATTATCCTCAGTTTTGTTTGTATTTAGAAATTCTAATTGACATTAAGCATGTATCAGTTTAGCATTTTCTGCGTCAGCAAAGAGCTGTGAGGCATGCTGATGTGAAACATGTTGCATCTGCCTCCCTCACAGGTTTTTCACAGTGCATTAAGGGAACCTTGTAGAATTAGTATATGAGATCATACCATATTTTCTGTGCGACTACACATCCTTACCCTGTGGATGAGCTGGACTCTGCTACTCTGTCCTTCTGGATTTCCCAACTCATCCCAGAGAGTCCAATTCTGCCAAACATGACAAACTTTCTCAACTGGATTGGATTATAGCACGAGAGAGAGCGTGCAGCCACGGCCTTAGAGTTAAATGTTCTTCAGGCTAAAAAGAGAGTGATAGAGTTAGCGCCAAGGAAGCATAATTAATGTTCTTAATTAGGCCTTTCCTTACAATGGCAACTGATAGTCCACTCATAGCCAGCCGTGGCTCCAGGGCCACAGCCATGCGCTGCTACTGACGCATGTCCTGTGCTTGTCTGATCTCATATGGTTACTGGTCTTCGCTTACAAGAATCTGTCATACAACCCTCAGCTGTGGGCAGAGAAAATCAACTACAGAATACTGTATTCTCTATTCATCTCAAGCAAGTTTAGCATTTCACCTTATGCCCTTATTCCCACTACTCAATGCAATTTGAGTCCTAACAAGCCTCCTCTGTGTCCTGTCTGATTGAGCCTTTGTCCACTACAAGATTTACTTAACCTCCTGAAGCTGCTCTCCCCCTAAAGGTTTCACTTACCAGCACTCTCCTCCTCCCTCTGACCCATGGCTTAGTGACATCGAATGAGCAACGAGGTGTAAATCCGTTGCTCTTTAGGATCCCAGCCGCAGTTAAGTCAGGTGTGACACTTATTGGGAGGGAAAATTGCTTAGTGCGTCTGTTTGTGCTGAAAGGGTATGTTCATTTTTGTTTTTTGTTGCTGTAGAGTGTAATCTTTTTTGTTTCTAATGACTTTCATCTCAATTGGCATTGCATATACATAAACATGTAGCTTCCTTGGAGCATGTCACACACACCATCTTTTCCACTCTGATATTAGTTGTGTACTACAAAGAGTTTATATTAAAAATAAATTAATAGTAACAAGCTGAACAATAATAGTTTGGATAAGGTAAATGAAGTGGAAAACAATTCTAGGAGATAGGAAGAGAGATGTTTTGCTTTCGGTCCGTTTTTTCTCAAGATTGCATCACATGTAGTTTACAATGTAAAAAAGGAATACATATTTAACTTGACAGTGACAAATTTTGGATGAAGTTTTGATTGTCTTCTTTTTGTCAAACTAAAATTTCAAACAAAAGTGAACATTTGATACACAAAAAAAGAAGAGAAGGGCTTTGGATGAAGTTGAATTAACACAAACACAGAAATCAAAATACAGATACATATGTCAAAGGGGAAATTACTTTTTAGTGTTACTTCTGTTTTCTCCTGGAAAGATCTCACCAGCAGGGGGTAGTAGTGCACCATTATCCCAGTGACTTGACATCAGCTGATTAACTTCCTCTCAAATCAATTCTTCAGAGGACAAGATTTTAGTCTATTCTAATCATCTAAAACATGTAAATACATTTCCCAGATTTACTTTTTTTTTGGATTCTAAAGTGATTATAACTATTAAGTAAAATCACATGAAATAAACATTTAAAAAGACAATATCATTTAAAATAATTATTCTCATGTGCTTGTAGCTCCTGTTAAACAAGTGGATGAAGGTCACTAACTCATGGACAACTGCTAAGTGGAAAAAATTATTTTTACAGCCCAATGAAGGCTGGAGTAATGAGACATTGGTGGACGCAAAGGTAAATACTGACATTATTTTGTAACTGCTTAATTTAATAGCCTTTTATACTTTTTACCTGAGTGAATTCAGATATCACATGACATTCATGGCCTAATTTCAAATTAACTTTATTTTTGTTTTTAATTAGAATACATGTCTGTGCATAAAGCTTACTCTTTTGCAGAGCCATAGAATTGAGTTAAGCTAAAACTGAAAAAATACAACTAATAGATTATTAGCACTAAGCCGCACTGACTTTAAAACAATCCCCTTATACTCTAGTAAATAAAAACCAAGTAATCACATGTGCACAAAAATCACTGTGCTGAAATGGCCTTTTTTCCTTGGCTGCATTGTCAGAAAGACTGGGTGGCAGCTTAGTGTCCTACACAGGGAGAGACTGACACACTTTCTCTGTGTTTTCACCCGCAGGCAAAGAGCTAATTAAGGAGGGACTCTGGTTTTATTTACTGTCAGCTCTTGGCCCCTGGGTGTGTGTGTGCGTGTGTGAGTATGTGTGTGTGAGGCGAACTGATTTTGCCCTATCTGAGACCGTTTTCAGTCACACCAGTTTAGCTGGGCCTTGCCATTTTGCCCACATTCAGCCAGCGGCACTATGATAGTGGCAATGCTGACTGTTATCCATTAGCTAAAGCCTTTCTTGGAAGAGTATCTCCACAGCGATGCACCGAGGTGCGGGGCACGGCAGCTAGCGCTGCAGGGAGAAGTGTAATTGCTATGCCCTCAATATGATACAGAGATATTAAAGATGTGATGTGGAGATCTACTGTGCTTGAGAGTCAAGCAATGAGATCCTTCAATCCTAATTCACTGAATGTACAGTATGATATTACAAATGTTACAAATGTTCTCAATATTCAAAATGATCCAGCTGGTTTTGTAATGCCCCCATGTTGTTTTTATTAATTAAACATTTCTGGCATAACAGTCCTACCATTATTCGGTAAATCTCAATCAACATCTTGAGTAAGCTTCTTGAGTCATACTTACTATGTTTCACATACATTCATCAAGGCTAGATATTTTAAAATTTAATTTAAAATCATACTATAGTATGTTTATTGCCATTCAGAATTTTGAATTGATCTGTTCTTAACATCTTTAAAACCGTTTGTATATTTTTAAGAACTTGATGTTATCCTGAGTGTACATTCTTGATTCAAACCGACAAATCATTAATTCATCTAGAGCGCAGTGTATACAGCCATACACAGCCGGATTGAACTGCACTATAAAATTAAAGTGGCAAGACTAACTTGGGAGAACTGGCTTATGCAGATGTATAAGCAAAATGAAATCCATCTCCTTGCATGTGTGTTTGGCTCATTGTTACTTTACAGCATGCTTAATCACGATGTCTTGGCAGAGTTTTGAAACTAGATGGGTTTTTTTTAATATAAAATATATTTTTCACAATAATCTGCCAAAGGGGTTAGGTTTAGTTTATCTTTATTTTATTCAAAAACCTTCTAAAATATGACAGTTTTCGGGAACTCTCAGAATAGTGTGCAGATATATTGTTTTGTTTTTTTAAATAAATAAAAAAAACATCTTTAATCTGTAATCTAGTCTAAAGCATTCACAGAAAAGTGTTTTTTTAAAGTTGTCAATACAAAAAACACAGTACAAACTTTCAGGCTCTTATATTCGGCTGTTAGCTTAGCCTCTAAAACCTTCGATCAAATACAAGCCATTATAATAAATACCCACTGTCTGTGTTGACAGTGGATGGTCATCTGTAGTTAAGCTGACAGTGGACATCCTCCCAGCATCACCTGATGTTGATCAAACAACCTGCGGTCCCCCACTGGCCCCAAGCTGATTCTAACAGCACCACAGCAGGACTCTTTACAGGGTTCCACTGAAGCTCCATTTGTTGGTGACAGGGCTGCTGCAAAGGTGACACACCACAGTGACAGGGCCAGCCTCTCCCCCCCAAACACACACACTTTCCAGCATAGCTCCTAACCCAGCGGTGGTGTCCCTGAGAGCCCTGTACCTCCCTTGTGTCAGTCAATAAAACTGCAGGCAGTCACAGACGCCAAACACACACACACACACACACAACAGCAAGAGCAGTGTCGACAACCTGGAGATGTTAAGGACATTAGGACATAGAGGGAAAGTAAAAGAAAGGAAGTGATGCATGGTTGGAGGAGAGTGGTATCTGAACAGCGAGCGTAGCCATGAAAAGTCTCATTATGTGCTGTCGTGTCTGACAGTGACAGTGCTGTAGCTGTTATGGGGAGTTGATGACCCAAGTGACCCGGAAAGCGAGGCGTAGCCCACACAGCTGTGGTCACTGTGGTGATCTCACACAGTGCAATTAATGCACACAATCAGAGGTGTCTGAGTAAGTGTGTGTGTGTGTGTGTTTGTGAACACACATGCAGGGGTTTGCCTGCTTATTACAACCAAACAGTGAGTTACTATCTGACAACAGAGAGCTCTGGGTAATTTCCCATCATGCCTCATCAGGAACAGCGGGGGGCCAAGAGCCTCACCACATCAGCTCACTCTCGGACCTGGGTGGAAAATTACCATCATTAAACAGCGATGTGCAAGAGAGAGAGAGAGGGAGCCAAAAAAAGAGAGACTCCAAGAAAAAACAATGGGATAGTCGTAGAGAGGAATGGAAGACAGGCACTCATATATAAGAAGCCTGATAGAGACAAAGGCGGCAGATAGCAAAGTCTTGTTTCAGTAAAAGTGGAAAACCTGACACACACAATACTGATAAAAAAAAACTGGAACTCCCAGTATTAGAGCAGGTGAATCTAGAATGGGGTTCCATTTTGATGAAAACAGAACAGATTCCCATTGTTTTTGTCTTGCTTAGTCTTATCTCTGTCTGCACTTCTCATTAGCCAGACTGCGCTGGATTGAACAGTGACTCTGTATTGATCTGGGCAGCCCTCTGAGGACTAATGTAATTAGTGGCTGTGCAAGCTGAGAAGCAGGTGATGAGAGGTGAGATTAGCAGAAAAACAGGTGGGAGAATAGGCAGGAGTCAAGCACTGGGGATCCCTTACACACATGTAGGTATATATTCAAAATACACTTACAGTTTATTCTAGAGGTGATGCAAATTACCAGTACTGGTGATAACTGTGATGTTAGACAAAGATAAAATATTAATTTTGTATTTATAAAACAGTTGTAATAATATTAAGAATTGATCCCAGCTGACAAATCAAAACATAGTTGATTGAAAATTGGGATTTTGTACATCTTCTTTAGTTAGGGAGACAGGGAAAAAAAGTGGGGCTCTTTTATTTGTTTATTTAAGTTTGACAGCAATATTAATCGCTATCCTATCAAGAGCTATTTTGACCATGATTATTGTATATAGAAAATTGAATTTAGTAACAAGCCTAGTTTATACATTATGTCATGCAGGGGGAACTCATGAGGGCAAGCGTAGAAAACTACACAACGTCATACATAAAAATATGGTTTTACAAAAGAAAAAAATCAATTTTTTTCCTGTTTGTGGAGGTTAAACAGAGTGAAAGCACTGCTTGAAGCAAACACATACAATTGCCCGCTTGTCAAATTTCAGCCCATGTCTGAAAAGTAAAGAACACACAGTATGATAGATGAGGGATCTGCAGCAAAGCTCTGAGCTGAATCCATGATGTCTTGTCTCAAGCCTGCTTAATGTAACAATGACATGTATATGTATGAGTCTGATCTCTGAGCACATGTTTAAAAACTGTGGTTGTGATTAAAGACACATCTGTAAAATCTGTGATGCTGTGAGCTCAAACAACTTCTGGTCGTTCTTGGGGGTACCCAATGTTTCATGACAGTCTGTTGTTTTGCAGCGCCCCGACTACTCTGACAGCTCTACTAGGCCCATGGCTCTTCTTAACTCCTTCTGTCCTCCCCATCTTTTTTTTTCAGCCAACAGTGAAAGTGTTTACCCTCCCATCCACTGCTATTCGCTTCAGTGTCACTGCACAAATGTCTGCAGCTCACCACCTTGACTACCTCTTGCTTCAACCTTTTTCAGTTCCTCTGTTTTTTGTTTGTTTGTTTGTTTTTTTGAGGGGGGGGCAGCCTGTTTTTTTATTTATTTTTTTGTTTTTGTTTTTTCATCCTTTCCTTTGGTTATCTCGTAAAAAATGGCATAAATAGCATCCCTTGATCACTTGACTTTCGTTCACCTGGCTTCTCTGCTGGCTGGAGATGAGAGGAAGGAAGAGATTAAAAAGAAAAAAAAACAAATGAGATGGAAAATAAACAGAGGCAAGAGAAAAACCCTAGAGGAGGGATAGACATATGCAGAACAGAATTTATGTTTTGTTGAGGAGAGGCCATACTTTGCCAAGCACCCCCCTCGCTTCCTTTTTATAATACATACTGTATCTTCACTACAAGTGCACACAAACACAAACAAACACACACTCTCCCTATGTAAAGGCCGACACAGATGCGCTCTTGGTGAGGAGGAGGAGGAGAGACTGTGTCTTTGCATGGATGACCCAGTTGGGCTTGTGCCAGTTCTGCAAGAGCCTGGAGCCAAAGTATAGACCTGGAGACACACATGCACCCACACACACAGCCGCACACACACACTTACTCTCACACACACACACCATCTGGTCCCGTGCCTTTTAATAACTAAAACAAGGCACAAGATGTAGGCAGCATGGTGCATGGTTTCCCATCAGCCTGGCAGCGAGAGAGCGGTAAGTAACAATAGCAACAATAGCCCTGAGAACAGTAAATATACAAAGCATTACAGGTGCAGATAGAAACACACAGCAGTGGAAGAGGCCTTTATTTTCAGAAAATTGAAGGGATTTGTAGAAGGAGTGAACAATGTTTTCTGAGTTTCAACACAATGTTTTTTCCCCTTTTTTTTAAAATGCAGCCCCACTTTCTCGCCATACCCGGCATAAATTCTTTCTCTTCTCTTGCTCTCTGCCTCTCTTTTCTTACTCTGTCTTTCTCCCCTGCTGCGTACAGGAGTCTGTCTGACTTTTGATCCTGACATCTGCGTCTTGCAGGAATGTCTGTGTGCTCTCTCTGCCCTCTGATGTAGCTCCAGGAACTAATGGAATGTGAAAGAGACAGACGGGCTTCTCGTCTGAAAAACACTGCCCTCTCTCCGTACACGTGTGCATATATGTGTGTGTACGCGTTTGTGTGTGTGTGTGTGTGTGTGTGTGTGTGTGTGTGTGTGTGTGTGTGTGTGAGGGTACTCTTGTTCTCGCACATATCTACTGCCTGCTTCAATCCAGCCTTTTCAGCACCCCCAAAATAAAAAGAAATGAAATGAAAAGAGGTGAGGCAAGGGAGGACAGCAGATGATAAATGAGTTGAACACTTCACTTTATGCTTTTGCACATGGCAACGTGGAGCATGGTTTTGAATCGGCCAACCTTTGAGCTGTAGTGTATGGGTTAATCCCACAACTCTTTCACTTTCTCTCTCCCTCTTTCTGCAGAGAGAGTCTGAAGGTCTAAAAGGGTGTTTACAATTCACTAATCTGACTTCAAAACCGGCTTAACTCTGGGAGACATCAAAGGTGCGCGCGTGATGGCCCCACTGATCCCAGTAAGAAGGGGATGTATGATAGACTGGAAACATAGTGAGAAGGGTGGGGGGTAGAAAAAGGAACAAGAGGAAACTAGATATTTCTGAGATCTTGTGATGATTGTCTCACTTGGTTGGAAAAAAAAAGTTCCAGACTTATGATAAGGCAATAGATTAGAAGCACTTCAAGGGCCTGGTTTGGTCTGCCTTAAACCTGTCAATAAATGAATCAATTAAAGTTACATTTGATCAGCTTTATAAGCTTTTTGTGCATCCATTTAAAGTACAGCTTTGAAATGTATCCCAATAACGTCTGTACCTAAGTGAGCCTTATCAAAATAACTCATCATTTAAAAAAGACAAAAAGGCTGTTAGTATATCAGTCCCTGCTTTTCATAAACATATTCATTAAGAATTGATAGCTGGATTTTCAAATGCAGATCCAGAAAGTGGACAGCGGAGTCTTTGTCCTGGTGAGGCTAACTAATGATGAAGAGCTCATTTAAACATGACTTGCATGAATATCTGCATAAGGGAAAATGCAGGGAAGGTAAAATTAGCCAGTAATAAATGAATACTGTGGAAATACATCTGGCATTAATTGTCATCTAAAGGCTACGGTTCATTAAATTAACATTAAAGAGTTTGACAAAATATATTTGGTGCTCACTGAGGTATGCTGGCTTTGTGAGGTAAAATGTATAAATAACTGTAATAACTACAGCTGTGTTTCTAAGACCTATTAATATCAGATGGGAAGCAGAAGCCTATTCTGCAGGGACATTATCAAGAGATTCGCGCTATTAACAGATGTATTTTTCCTCCTCCTTGAACACGTAGAAATAATGCAAATTATAATAAATTGTCATATAATGAATAGTGGCTCCCAAAAACGTGGACAGTACAATTTGATGGAGATGAGCTGATCAGGGTCCTATTATTTATTCGGTGCATGTGCTGAATACATCTCGATGCAAAGTTCTTTTGTGATTTCAAGTTTGTCCCACATTTCCATTGAGCTATCAGGGGCGGACATGTGAGACCGCCTCGAGCAAACATCTGCTCTCACATGTACACATATGTATAAACATGCACACAGGCAGACATCCATGCCCACTCAGGACCCGTTAGAATACAAAAAAAAATCTAAATCATAAAAAAAGACAAGAAATTAGCAAGGAATGAGAAGAAATGCAGATGAGAGTGCACAGTAGGTTTACTTTTGATTAGAGGAAATAGAAGGAGAAAGAAAGAGAAAGTGTGTGCATGTGTGTGTGTCTTAAAGAGGGAGGCAGAGCAACATAAAACAGAGAGACTCGGGTGGACAGACACTGATTCCCCCAGGTGCATGTTGGGTAAGTCTTCAATAATCTGGAGTGACAAGGAACAGAAGGAGCCGATTTCTCCTCATGTCATATCCTCTTTCTCTTCTCGCTTCCTGCTTCTTGTCAACAGGACTTTAAACTGGTGTTTGTTAAATTGGATGTCAGGTTCAAGAGAGGACTTTGTTGCATTGTGTGCATGTGTTACCCTGCGTATGCATAGACATGCGTGTTCAACAAAGTCATTTTAATGTGGTAGCATGTTGTCTCCAGGTATCAAAAGGTTTGGGTCAGAGAGTGTAACATTACAGAAACATATTCACATGAGAAATCCCTAAATCAAGCAGTTATATGTCATTTTTTACATGCAATTTAAACTAAAAAGCCCCCATTGCACCGATTCGCAACTGCAGCAGAATCCCCACTGTACTGGACAGAAAAGCCTTGGAGCCTTGGCCGTTCAGCCGTGTCACTGTAGCAGGTCTACCCTGCCTTTCCAGGAAGCTTCAGATGAGTCGGAAGCCCCTGGACATCTCTGTTAATCATTCATCCTTAAACGAGCACTTTTTAAATGACCTCAGAGAGACAGAAACAAGAGACAGACAAGCCACACAGTCAAACAAGGCCCCTGGGCCTCCAACCAATTTAAATCCCAATGAGATTTTTTTTCAATATTCTCAAGAGGTAAATGTGTATCCATATATGTTCATGTGCGAGAGATTATCAAACAACCAGTTCTTCCTTATAAAAAGCAAAGGTCATTTGCTGTCTGAGTCGCTGCATGTTATTGTTCCGATTAGTGTGTATGATTTTGTTTTGACTGCTAATGTTACAATCGTAGAAACGTCTGACCTTTGACTGTAAAAAATAGAATATCACATCACTGTCACTGTCAGAGGATTCTATTTTTTCCTTTTATCTTTAAATAAAGATTTAATAGAGAAGGCAAAAGCTAGTAATGGGAATAGAAGAAACCAGAAAGGACACTGACTGAAATGTAACATACACACTAATACAAAAAAAAAAGTTCCTGTTTTTTCTTTGCATAGTTACATCGTAATTGCTGCAACACACTTCTTCATGCAGGGAAGCATGAAATAATACATGGTAAATGATGCAAACTCATTAGCTTTTTCTGTCTTTTTCTCTCCATTCAGTCCTCCTTACTCAGATTCAGCTCCACCGATAGACTTTACTGCTTTCAGCTCCTATAACAGAAGAGAATAAATGTTTCAATTTTTAACATACAGCAGGAAGATGATGTGACTGGTAAAACTGTTTCTTCTACATTTAACAGTTACATTAAAAATGTATGAAATATATATCTCTTGTAATTTGGTGTGGGTTATATACTGTGTGTTGATGAGAGCAAATGTCCACATTTTAAAAAGCTAATGATATTTTCATGTTGTGCCTGGTGACAGCTGTTGGAGAAATCCATTGGCCTATTAACGCCTTTGGACACATAAACAAAAGGGGTGCACATACAATTACAAACACATACACACACACCAGATGGCCACTCCCCCTTCACCTCTTACATTAGGATCCCTGTGGCAACAGGTCAAAACAGGTCCCACCTGAACAGGGCATCTCTGGTTCACAGGTGAGCCCTCTCTTTTTCCCTTTTTTTTCATTCCTTTTTCCCCCTTTTATATATAGTCCCCTCCTGTATCTCTGTCTCTCTGACAGCAAATGAGAGCAGGTCAACATGTGCTGGGTTGCTTCTGCAGGACAGATGGGTTTCATTGGAGATGAAATTCAGTGGATGACCCACCTGATGTGACCACAATGCAGCCAAAGTTGCCTTTTGCTACCCTTTTGATAGCCACGACAGAGAAATGAGCACATGGTTGTGCACATAAATGCATACATGCTCAAATAAAACATAAAATTCATGATGTAACTTTAATACTGTAAAGTGGAAGCTGACCATGTATTTAGTACTGGCCTTTTTCATCATCTGCAACTGAGTAGTGACAGTAGCGCTGTTGCGTTTGTTCCTCCTGAAGCCTCTAGGTGGCAGTCTTGTCATATCAACCTCACCTCTCAAGCTGGCCTCTCTTTGCTCCAGCTATTACAACTTTGAATGAAAACTCAACTATCTACTTTTACAAAAAAAATACTGTCTGCTGCTGATAAATGACAATCAACCTTGCTAGCTTTTTAAGACAATATATAATATTTCATTCAACATGGATATTACACGTAGTTTGCCACAAGCCCTTTCTGTATCAGATCCTGCAGAAATGCAAAATTTGATATCGTATTTTTCCATCCAAAAAATAACAAGATTAATCTCTGCTTTAGAAATGTATTGGAAGCAGATGTTGTTTGAAATAAAATTTTTCTATTAATATCCAATGTGAAAAATAAATAAATTTAATTTTTTTAAAGGGAATACAGTAGTTACATTAGATGACAGAGACATTATTGCAATGTCAGAACTAATAAAGATGGCATTATTTTAGCAATAAAGTCATTCAAAAGAATTTTGTCTGGGCTTGTTATGTTACATGGAGATGTGTGTTGTGATTTAGGATTGGTGGGAGCTTTGCGTGCAGAGCACGGCTTGCTCAGACACAGAGAATGAGCAAAAATGAAGAGCAATGCCATGATCTGTACAAGTTAGACAAACACAATCAGTCTCATTATTGTATCCTGGAAATGAAAAATGCAGTGAGGGGCATACTCCCGCTGTGACCTGGCACCCTTTTGGAGATAGTGAATCATGTACATACGCATGTACACGTTCCCCACCACAATACAACAGAAAAAACTCAAACTGCCTGCCCCATTCCTCTACTCTTCACTCAACTAGGCACACAGTTTACATTAATCAGCAATTGGCAAACTGTATTTAGGTATGTGGCCAACTCCCCACTTGACACAGATATGAGTTTCTCAGCTGCATATCAGTTTTCCATCCTGGCTTGAGGATAGTGTGATTTCTTGCATCAGTTGACACAAGTCCTTAACATACTGTAGTTTTAATTCTCCGCAAAGGACAGGCCTCAAAAGCACACGCATGGTTTACAGTAGTGTAGATATAAGAATGGAGCTTGAACTTGAGGTCAGATTGATACAGTAGCTAGAGCATTTATACACAAAGCCTACCTCCTTAAGCCTGTTCTTTTCTCCCCTTCCTTGGTTGCAGGACCATGGGTGCACCTGAACTCCCCAGCAGAGTGCTGGTCTGACAGCTTACATTGCCCTATGTCACAGTGCGCACTGATTGTCTTATCTGCCCATTTATCACAGTTGAATTGGAACCAGCCTTGCCTGAAACCTGCGTTCAGACTTTGTTCGGGTGACTTGGGATGCATGATGCTGAAATTGTTCAGCTTTTAGAAATGGGGGGGATCCCTTGCAAATGCATTCAAGGTTGTTTTAACTTGCTGAGATACTTAATGTGTCTTCTGACTGGTTTGAGATAATAATGACAACTGGCCTGCCGCAAAGGAGTGTCGGGGGCACTGCCACAGATATTAGCCTACATGCACGACATCTTACTCACATGTAATGTCAGCACACTGACCCAAAATTACCTTCTAACGAGTGTACAGTTCTCAAGCTTGAAGATGTCTAAAATGGTATGACACAGAAAACAAGAGAAAAATGCATCAGTGTGCAGGATGAAGCTGACTGCACGAGGCTGTCCACACAAGCTGTTTGCACACAAAGCAGCACTGATGTCTTCTGTCAGCCCTCATTTTAGTAAACACTGATGTCTGTGTGAGGAAGCGGAGTGACAGGTGCATGATTGAGGTACTTAAATGCAGACACTCAGCCACTGTCCTCTCCCTGGATCTCTCATGGATGCTGCATTTCACATCCAGACAATATATGCATCAGCTTTCTTTCATCTTGCGACACTTGTTTTTGGTCATGCGAAATTGACGTAGGGCACCTTATCCAAGCCGTCATGTTAATTGTAAAGTACTTTCAGCACATTTTATTAATCATTAAATAATCATCTCATTATCGCAGCATCTCTTGAAGTAGGAATGAAGGACAAACTTGTTTGATTTTGTCAAGCAGGAGCTGGCTTCACATCGACTTTGTCACCTTTTTGAAGACTTTCCTTCATGAACAGTTCTGCTAAAACAAGATCTGTAAAAGATAAACATTAAATATGCATCCAGATCTTCTGCTTGGGCGAGTGGACTGAATTTGTATAAATGGCTAATGTGTTGCTGTGACAGAAAGGAACTAGATTGATCACTCATCACGATATCTGCTCCATTGGCCATTAACACCTGCAAGGAACCTAACCACGGCCCCCATCACACACCAGGATTAAATTGAGAGTGAGGAAGTATGAGTGTGTGCGCGTGTGAGGGTATGTGAGGTGTGGTAAGAAGAATGGTTCCTGCATCAGCCCAAAATGGTCAGCTAAAGGCTGCTGCAGGCCGACAGCTGGGGTGACAGTCAGCGTCGGTGTGTGGGTTCAGGTGTTGTGGTATACATATGGTGTACTAAACATCTCTATAGTTTCTCACCAGGGATCCTTTCCTCTGTACTTATCACACTCACTAACCACATTAGGCAACAATGCTGATGATAAAAGCTTTACACTTTAACCAAATGGAAGAAAATCATACGTGTGGCAATATGAGACATGGACTTCAAACTGTGTGTCTGCACTGTCATATGGCCCTCTTCAGATTTTTCTCTCCTTGTGGCCTGATAATGGCCCATCTGAGAGCAAGAAAAAAAACAACATATCTAAATGTACAAGGAAGTCAAGAAGCTCTCTACACCCACAGCTGCAGGGATGTTGTCAAGAGAACAAAATTTAATAAACCTGTCCATGACACCTGCACATGCTTTCTTTCTTTCTGTGTCTCCTGGTGTTTTCTCTCTATCTCACACACCTGCCTAAGTGAAGGATTTACTTGTATTACACATAGAACATTGAACATGCCAATCACTGAACAGTGCAGCTGTCTGTGTGTTGTCTGGGAGCCGTCTGCATTCCTTTAGAAATGAACTGTGCACCTAAAATACTCTAAGAGCTTTGAATGCCGAAGTGGGGACAAATGTCATGACAAGCTGTTCCATCACTTGCATGTCAAAATTACTTAGAAATTTTTTAATTAACATAGGGAAATGACTAAAGCTTGGCCTTTTTAAAATTCATAAACGGTGAATCATTGTTCAGTGGAAATGACTATATAGCAGCTCTGTAACACACCCTCACTGAACTTAAATTCCAGGATTACAATTCAGTTGAAATAAGTTAAACTAGATGGAAGTCAAACAGACACAAGCTCCAAACCGGTTTGAAAGCCAAGTACTGAGAGAGCCTCCGTGTTCTTACGGAAATGTCAGAGATGCTGGTGTTGACATAAAGTCTGTTTACTCCACTGTGCCCCCTCTGTAAAGATTCTGTCCACAGAGACCTCATACAGGGTGAGAGGACCCCTATTCATCTCCTCCCAAATGGGATAGCATCCTCCAGGGGAGAGGGGGTGACACAGTCGCTGCCAAGGCGATGGGGAAGTCCTTCTGCTGATAATAGCAGTCGGCGGGGGGAACAACCTCAGCAGGCACCAGGCCAGACAACTGTCAATCAAAGTACCTCTCCTCTTTTTCTACTTTTGGTTGCTGCTGATCCTCCTAGCATTGTGCCTCTGTTTGTCTTCCATCTTGGTTCCCCTGTCACAGTGTGCTTACTGGAGAAATAAGTCTGGATCAAATCAATGGCCAGTAGATCCACATCATGATCAGCTTGATGTTCTGAGGAGGATCCTTCAAGGGATCTGAAGACAAATGTCAAATACAGATGTGCAAATGTTAAAAACAGAAAGCTTTAACTGGTCAGCTTGTTGTGTATCAGAGTGGAAAACATTCTGCTCAACTAATTTTCATCTTTTCTATCAGTACAAAAGAAATAACAAATAGCAATCAATGATTCCTGATCCACGTTTATCTAATTGGCAATTACCACAATGATAATTACATGATTGTGCAATGCCATCAAACATTGTTATGAGCATGAAATGCATTTCCCTTCTCAATTTGTATAATTTGCAACTTTCATTCAACCAGCAATGTTAAAAAACAACAAATAAACACATCTGGACCAAAGGAAGACAATGCTCCATGACTTATGCTCTAAACAGTGAGCGGGTGAAAGTGCCAAACTGAATCAGTTTTAACCAAGCAGTGTATTTCCGCCTCTTGTTTGAGATACAAATCCAAGAAAATTGGCACCAATTGCATATCACATGCGCAACAAAGCAAGAATGTCTTCAAACCTGAATTGCCTAATGGCAGCTTCCTTTCATGACTCCTTGTTGCATTTATCTCTTTATTTTAACACAAAAAGCTGTCATTGTACCACACATTGCATATATGCTGCAGCTCCAGATCTTTTAATATCTGTTGTTATCGTTTTTTTTCTATGCTGCTTTGCAGTAAACCATCCTCTTGTGAGACAATAATCTGCACAACATAAATGGACTGACTGTACTTAAACCAGAAGACTATAATTCATACTGTGTCTCAGTTCGTTGAGATTATCACCTAGTCTTTGGTGGTTTGTTATATGTCTTGGTGGCAAAAAAAAACTGACAACATATCATGATTTTGATAGTTAATTTAAAACGGGTGAAGAAGAGACACCAGATTATTGAAAGACCAACAAATATTGAACATATTTCCAGATAAATTACAATTCATCAACTGTCAGTTTCACACGATGAAGTTGCTTCCTAAAGCTTTCTATGAGAATATTCTTGTTCAGCAGCTTGTTTTTTATCCAGATTTTAAAAGTGAAATTAATCTTTTGAATTGTCCTGCCAACTAAAGAGCAGATCAGGGGCATTAGATATTTTCTGGACAGACAAGTATAAGATTCACCCCTATCTACTGGGACACTTAAAATGTCATGCCTGAAGTGCATTCTTTTTAAACATTTTCTAGAATTAATACCTAATAGAAACCTACCAACTTATTTCACATCCAGTGAGCTTGATTAAAATCTGAATTGTCACCATGTCCCTGTAAAAGTGGGAGAGGTAACGCCATAAAGTTGCTGCTAGCCGTTTAATATGACATCACTCCATCAAGAGTGGTCTGTTATGACAACAACTAGAGGCATGTTAGTGTTTTTATTTATTTATTTGCTGTTTGCACGAGTCTGTGTGCAATTATTTTGGACACTCATGACCCAAAGCCAGCATTGAAAAATGTTCATTTCCAGGATATTCTTTTGACTGTAAGCCCCAGAGTACTTCTGCTTATTGAGATGTTAATTCAAGATGCAGATAATAATAATAATAATAACAATAATAATAATAATAATAATAATAATAATAATAATAATAATAATAATAATAAT
>JAPMNP010620750.1:0-12162 GCA_029874935.1 Atherina boyeri
CAATGTCAACTTTCTTCTGATTACATTTTTTTCTACATGTCTTTTTTCCTTTAAAAAAATCCCCAATGGGTTAATGCAATAGTAGAATGAATACATGGGTGAATCCTCTTCAAAGGCTGTGATTAAAACAAATACAATGAGTAATTTCTTCTACTGACTGATTTTAGGTTGAAGTAGGACATCTCAGCAGAACTCTACTCTGAGACATGATGATCCATGCTCTTTACCTCACTGTAAGATAGTGGGACCTCAGAGGGTCAAAAAAGGCTGAAAACAGGCAGATTCAGCAGTCCAAGAAATTTCCATTTGATGATTTTTTTTTATTTCTGTTCTCGGTATAAGCACAAGTCACAAAATCATTGGCACAGGAACCAAAAAGTCATGCCAAAAAATCCCCCTCCATAATACTCCTTGAAGACACACCCCCTTGAGCCAGACTATTCCATACCCTCTTTAATCAATATACCCTTTAACATTTAACCTTAATAAACTAAACAAATAAACAAACCAAACTACTTGAAAGAATACAAATTCTAATTCATTACTTCAAACTAAACCAAACATACAAATAAAGAAAACTACAAAAAAGCAATCCTTCACTTGGTTTAACCCAATTATCTAATCTGGATTATCATCTGTACCTGAGGTTAGGTGGTGCTGGGTTGGCCACCCCCAAACACCCATCCTACAAGGCAGAACCAAACAAAGAAACAATGTTAAGTGTAAACATAACTCTAACACAATGCAAACACAAACAAACCCGGGATAGCAAATATAGCAAGGTTGCATGTCAACAGAAATAAAGTAAAGGGACAAGTGGTGAACAGATATGATCGCACCCACTTTGTTACACTCACCCAACAATGGCTATAATGTATAGGCTAGTTAACTGGTATATATTCACCATCCAAAAAGTGGTCACCGGGAAGTCCAGTCTAAAAAGAGATTTCTACTTTGTGCACAGTTATTAAGTTCCACTGCTCTTATCTCATTTTTCTCTGAAACATTTCAAGCAAATAAGAATATTTTTGAGCAAATGCACTGGCAAGTCTTTACAGATGCACTGTGTGGACTGTGAGCATTACAACAAATTACAGCAATGCCAGTAAAATATATAGACCATATTCATTTCTCAAGATTCCCAATTCAATCTTGTCTTTAAAAGTGGTTTTGGCTTTATCCTGCTTATCTGCTGTTATTGCCTTCATTCTTCCTGGCTCGATCCAAATAAGCCCACTTTGAACAGCATAATTATGGGAAAGAGGTACAAACAAAACCTACGTTTTTTTCGTAAAGGGTTGCTTCTGTCAGTAAACATCACAAACAAAAGCAAAAGCGTTAAGCCTCATTAATTCAACGGCAAAGCTGGTGCACTAGCAGCATGTGTCATAAATGGCTGAGCACTCTGCACACAAGCAGCTAAAGCACCTCACTCATTTAAACACTAATGAATTGACCTGTCTCAGCCTGGCTCAACAAAAGCCCAAAATTAGTGACAAAGTAAATAAATCAGCTACAGTATAAGAAGCAGCAGCACTTCAGCAGCTTTGAGAAAAGCAAGAAGGGGAAATCAGAAGATTCTAAAATCGCAGAGGTCTTTTAGGTTTTTTTAGCCAGGTTTTTAATCAGAGCTTATTAGATAAAAGTAAAAAATGTGAGAAATCATAAGAAGCCAAGAAAATAAATTTCAAAGCAAATGAGACACTCCCCAAGATGCATAGTTAATGAAATCAACAGAAGGTCCTGCTTAGTTTACAGACTTAAAGAAGCTACATGCACGGTTTTGCCCAAAATAAACGTAACAATAGCCTTTTTATTTGACCATTTATTACTCAAACATCTTTTGATGAGCATACTGATACCTTGTCGGCTCACCAAAGGTGCAACCATAAGTCTTTAGCCAATTTTTCTTTGTTTCTGTCTGGTCGAATTTTTTGCGCGCTGTGTCTGTGAATGTGAGGTCAAGCGCGTTCATGTTAAACGTTTCAGATAACACTGCCGCCACCGGTAGTAAACAATAAGCCTAAACTCGCAAGCGGAGTGTATATTTCATCGCAATGGATTGTGAAAATACACAAAGCGACCCAACACAACTCAGACACCAACAGAAACTCCACGTCAGACTACGAGCACGTGCTGCGAGAACGAGCAGAAAGGAAGTGCATTTCCGTTTTTCAGCCAAAGGTGTCAGTCGGGGTTGAAATGTCAGTAAACTGCATATAGCCCGTTTAAGTCTTTTTTTAAAAACACAATAAAAAAAGCTACAAATAAATAAATAATGAAATTCAAAAATCCTATTCATACAATACTACATTCACATCAATAGCTCATCTGCACCACCGTGAAGAGCTTGACAAATTAACAGGCATGCTTGTCTCTTTTTTTTAAGGGAGATTGTAACACCAATTATGACATTTACCTCCATCTGCATTGTGTAAACAATGGGGGGGAGCATACCATGACATCACTTGCCCATCAGCCTTAAGATTTTTCATCTTTAAAACTGAGGCTCTGAATATATCCATCCTGGAGCAAGATTACCTCAAGGATTGTTTTTCAGTTATTCAAAATTGAGTTTTTGTGTGGATAAAAGGTCCAAAACAACATTTTAAAAAACATCCTTGTAGAGGAGGACAGGACCTCAGGTCATTTAAAAGGTCACAATTATTGCTGTTTTATATTGATGTAGCCAAGATGCTTCAGGAATTTGGAAACTCACTGCATGGATGGGCAAAAAGGAGTAAATATTAGGTGTACTCATAACACATTATAGCATGAGCTATGATGATCATGTGTTTGACAAACATTCAACAGGAATTTCAAAACTTTACTGTCATAGTTGGCACAATGTCCAAAACGGACTCAACAGTATTAAACATCTAACAGCATGTCCTTTTCAATGCACTCATTTGTGAAGTACTATAAAAAAAGAAGAGAGAGAAATCCCATCATCTGAAAAAAAAAACATTTCAAAAGTTTAAACATTAAATGGGTGCCAGTATACTGATTCTGTTGATACACGGAGCTGAGGCCTGAAAAGCATGAAATGATTGTGCAACGTGTCATCAATTTCAGCACCTATTTTGTAAAACTGGTATTGTGCTCATAAGCATAGCACATCACAGGAATGTCATTATAAGCTCAGGTAGCCCACTCTCTGATTTTGCATGGAGGCATATGAATAAAGACACAGCCACGAATCAACAGAAAAAAAAGCAACATACACAAATGAAAAACACTTTGAAGCACACCCACATGTGTAATCTTAAGGATGCACAGTGTCACCAAGTGGCCTGAACATGCTATTGCAGTCTGGAAACATAACTGAGTATCTAACCCACCCTCTGATATAAGAGAAACAAGAGAAGCAAGTTCCGAATATATTAATACATTAATACATTAACCCTGATTTCTTTTTCTCTATAGCTCAGGACTATGATTGCATCCCTTGTGTTTTTATTGAGATCAGGACTTTTTTCGGAGCATCTATTACACAGTATGTAAAAAAATTACCTCATGGTAATTCCTGCTGCAGGGAGCATTTCATTCAACCACCCATCAATCAAGTTTTGGCAGGATACCATTGTGTCACAAGTGGTATTACTATGAAATCATGTTGAATAAATCCTTTTGAAAGCAGACACTGCTTTGTGACAGGATTATATTTGTGGCTTTCTTAAGCTCATGACAAGAAACTATTTATTCAATGAACATGGGTAGAACGAGAAGTGTGACACAAACAGATGGAGAGGAAATGGCAGGGAAAAAAGGGAGTGGAGATCTAGGGAAGCTCAGTGCATCCAATTACAGTAAGTGGGTTCATTTCATCTAATCAAATAGCTCAGTTAAATATCTTACAGGCAGATTTCCCATAGAGCTAATCTTCACACATCAGCAATCAGCCGTACATATCTCTCTCTCTCTCTCTCTTTCAGCTTCTGCCATTTTCCTTTTAACTCTATTCTTCCCCCCCCTAGCTCTACCACTCTTCAGACCTTCCCTCTGCCCTGCAACAAGACCTATACCATACCACTACTGCCTTCTTCTCTGACCAGAGATCTGCACCCATCAAAGCCATATCACTGCATCAAATGACTTCTCCACTTATTTCTGGGGGTGTTGAGCTCCATCGCAAGGATGAAAATGATGGTTTCCATTAATGCAGGAATAGCCTGTGGTCATATCAAACCCTCATTGTCTGAGCAAACACATTAGCAGACCTGTGGCAGTTTTAAGGTAGAATATAACTAGGTTTTAATCAATCCAATCCTACTCCTACCCCTAATTTGTATTCACTTATTCCAATTACAATATTACATGATATCATGTACAACTACAATGCTAGTGATAACAGACTTTACATTGCAGTCACTTCCTCTGGGTGGCAGTAGAATAAATATTTTTGGGAATAAAACTTTCCAAGAAGTATCTAATAATGCTTTAATACTGTACTTCTGCAGTTTTCTGATCAGAATAAAGTAGAATGGTTTAAAAGGAAAACAGAATGGTAAAATACACCAGCTGTAATATGTGACAATCTTGACTTTACACATGAACTGCCAACAACCCTTCGGCGATTCAAAATGTCAAACTGGTCTCTCACATGGTGTCAGCTTGTGCTCAAACTGCTTAAACAGACGAAGTGAATGACTCTTAATCAGATACACGTGGTCAAGCACATGTACAGTACTCCTACTAATCACAGCACTAAATAAATACAGACAGCACAGTTAATTACTTAATACCTGTCACAAGTCCTTTGTTACAAGATAAAAAACTCATTTTCAGGTTTGTGTCAACATCATATAATGAAAGTGGTTAACACAGGAAGCACATTATATAATATCTAATCCAGTCTATTTCTAAGCTCTTTATGCATTCCTGAGATCAGATGCCTTGGTACAGGAATACAGAGAACCCAGAGTAAGGCCGGTGATGCTGTTAACACATTGCTGGCAGGAAGGTCAGCATTCCTTTCAGGGAGATTGGTCTTGGAATCAAAACAGCAGTAAAAAACTCAAAGTTGAAAACTCCTGTCAATATTGTCTTCCTTTGTTCACCCCTCATTATTCCATTTTCCATAATTAAATGATTGATGTGACAGTAATCAAAGTGAGTCAATGGACATGGGTACAATTAATTTTTCATGCATAAAACTTTAAATCTATAACTGGATTTGAAACATACATTGTAAGTATTCAACTAAGGAAAGAGGAAAACTACAGTGCAAGCATATGCACGTTAAGTATATTAGTAAGTTTGGCCTCTGAGGCAGAAGTTAGGCCTACATACATTAGACCTGAACATGGGCCCAGATTTTGTAGTAAAGAAATCAATAAATCTTTTGAGCTGGTTATTTGGTGCTGTTTGATGAGTGCCAGATCACACAAAATGACTCATAACCTGTACATTTCTTTAAACTCTCACCTCCTGAAAGCTAGAGTTCTTGGAAATTAGCTGCAGTCCTCTCTGTGCCAACTTTCAATCAGCTTAAGATGCAACAGCTTAACCGTTTTCATCTTCACTCTAACAACCACATCATTGCTAAAATGTTTGGATTGCTCTCCAAGAGAAGAGCATGCAAAATGAAACAAATTGAGTATAAGTTGAGAACTTGAGGGCCTGTTGTCAGAGGCTACTCTCTGGACTCTTCTTAATACTTGAAAAATGGTGAAGGCAGAAATAGAGTGAGCTATTTTTTTCTCATTTTAGCTCACAGCATTTTCTTGAAACAAGCATAAACATTCATTTCCAGAATGGGGAAATGTTCAAGTTAAGGCCAAATTGTTTAACTTTCAAATTTCAGTACAAACTTATGGAAGAAAAAACATGGGGCTTACCATGCTGTTGAGCTCCGAGTCATCATAGCTGTCTAATAGATGAGTTCCATGCCCCCCAAGAGGCTCAAGACCCTCTTCATCCCACATGTAGGTTCCACCAGAGCTGTTGGAGGGAGATAGCTCAACAGATGAAGCCTGGGGGGCATCAGCCTGCTCTGGAAACAACATCAATGACTCCTGGGAGTCCTGGATTTCTTCTTTATGTTCTGCAGACAGAAAATACATGAACAATGGGCTAAACAAATGTCACAAATTTCATAAATGAACATCACTGAATATGTGTTATTGAACTTTTCTTTTTTTTTTTTACCAGTCAGATTCACAGATTCCCAGTCAACGGCCTCATTGACAAGGCAGTGTAAAGCGGTTTCCGTAGAGCTGTCAGCTTTTCTGTTGTCAGGCATGTCGCCATCACTGAGCACATCTCCCACGCTGTCAAAGTCGTCAAGAAAATCCTCGCTGGTGTCCCCTCTGTCTAGTGACGAGGCCGAAGATAAAGACATGTCCTCTAGGGTCTCTCCTGCTGTCTGACCACAGCTCTGTACACCACTTTCTCCTCCATTTCCCACTGCATTCCCAGAGCTTTCATCACTGTCAAAGTAAGTGCTTGCTTTTCCAGCTTCTTCAGTTGGTTCAATGCCCACTGCTATCCCTAACAGCCCTTCATATTCAGAGGCAGCTGAAGATCTGACATCTTGCTTGATTCGGTCTGGAAAAAGAGGTTTTTGATGCTTGGCTTGTCCTGACTGAGCCAGTCTGTAACCTAAAGACCCCCCAGTGCTAGCCAATGACTTGTTCAGTACAGAACTGGGGAGCAGAGGCTTCTTCAGAGCCCGGGGAGTACCTGGTGCTGGAGGGACTAAGGAGTTGGGCAGAGAGGAGGCCACTGCAGGGCTTTTGCTGTATTGAAGTCCCCCAAGTCCTACCCCTAGACAACCTGAGCCTCCAAAGCTGCCATTTAGTCCCAAACCAACTCTTCCATTGCTCAGCTGTGGGGGTTTGAGAAAACTACTCCGAGGGGGCCTGAGCTGGGTGTTTGCCAGAGGTTTAGCAAGCTCCACAGCCCGGTTAAAAGAGAAAGAACGTGTCATAGGTTCACAGGTGGGTGAGGGAATCTGCTTGAAGTGAGTGAAGCTGTTTGAACGGACCATGTTATCTATTGTCATGTTCTTAAGACCGTCATTGGACTGGGATAGGCTGTCTTGAGAGATGCTTCGGGGAGAAGCGGAACCTAACATCGGTCGCACAAGGCGTGATTCGGACAACGTGCGAGCAGGAATGCTGGAGCCATTAAGGCCCATCTTAGAAGCTCCATTCAATGGGCTTTGACCTAACTTGGCCCCTATTCTGGGACTCATCTTTGAAGATTGTTTGGGTATGGCTTTGGGGCTGGAGACAGCCACCATTAGAGAACCTGACCGGCGCATCTTAGGTGTTGCTGGAGCGCTATTCTTTAGCTCCTTAGCTAATAAAGGAGGCTGTGACGGAGCCTTGTCTCCATTTCCATCTCCAGGATTATTGGGGATCGTGGGGCTAGAAGAAGTTGTCCCTTCATCTCTCTTCCATTTCAGGGAAAATGGAGAGGGACGGCTCAAACCATTTGGGCGTGTTCCTGGGGAAGTGGTCTTGCCATCCTGGGTAGGTGTGGCAGGCTGTGTTGAGCCGTTGCACAGGGGGTTGGTGCCACTAGTCGAGGGGCGCCCACCAAATTTAGGCAATCTGGAAACCATTGTAGGCCCAATGGATGTTTTTTCTTCCATTAGATGCCAACAGAGGCATGGAGAAGTTTGGAAATGTTTACAGCTGGAAAGAGGACCAAAAAAAGGAAAAAATGGTTGAAGATTAGTTTGAAGTGTACATGACTGGACTTCATTACTTCTAAATGTTTTACATATCTTCAGTATTGATAAAATATAATGTTTATGTTTTCTAGTATTGCTTTATGTACGAATGCAAAACAATATAGTAAAAATTCTGAATCATTCATAACAAAAAACATGGGTTTATCTTCTGCATCTTATCTCTTACACATTTCATGCACCTGAATTTTGGTGCATTCTATTCTTGTTTTGTCCTGATTTACGGTGCATTTTATCCTTCTTTTTATATGGACCTTATGCTAATACCCTAATCTTGTTTTGATTAGCTATTGTAGCAGAGTAACCTTTTCCTGCCATCAGAGAACATCATTAGGAGAAGTCCTATTAAAGGATTATGGAAATCTACTTTAGAAACACTCACATGAGAGCAGCACATATTATTGGTATTATCTACAATAACAAAAAACAAAAAAACAGCAATGACACTATAGAGAGTCCGGACTACCAGCTTCACTCCGTCTCCTTAAAGTCTGTGAGTAGCATTAGGGATTAAACTGGCAGACTTAAGCGTGACTTGAGACGCTGTCACACCAAGTTTATCTTGACGCTTTGTTGTTGTCACATGACTATGGTAAAGGTCGACTCTGTCATTTTAGATGTCATTTAATAACTACAATGTTATTTCACATATGGCAAATCTGTACTTGTAACCCTAATCAAAGCAGATGGCAAAATGTTAAATCTACATAAAACTACATCTGGTGTACCAAAGAAAACTGTGTCCTTGTTATGTCTATTTTCAATGACTGTAAAAGGTAGCAACTCTTACACAAAAACTCCAAAATCTTAACAGCGAATCCAAGAAATAAATGGGATATTCTTCATAAGAAGTTAATAAAAGAATTAACTTTAATTTTCAAAGAGTTTTACAAATGACATGAGCTGTAGCTGGCATTAGTTTTGGCAGACTTGGCGTTCACACACTTTGCCAAGAAAGAAATGGGCAAATGGATCGACATTGCCTGAGGGACAAGGGGAAGGCAGTGCTGGGAAGGTGGCCAGCATGATGTGAATAGTGAACGGAGGAGGAGGATGTACGTAAAGCAAATGGAGGGATATACACAAGGCTGATTCCTCATTCAGTTGCAATCAGCCATGTGACAAGTGCACATGTGTTTGTAGTGCACCTGCTTGTTACATCCACCTGGCAAGCGCAGGAATATTGTGAAATAAAAAGTTGCTAAGATCCAGATGGCTGGTATGGTTAGCAGAAAGTAACCCATCTGCATCAGGAGGCAAAGCAGAAACTGAAAATTATGTGCTTCCAGTCTACAGACCCTTGGTGGAAAATAACCTTTTCTTGCATGTCCACAGTTAACAAGCAGTTAATCTCATAAAACGTGGACCTCTTAAAGAAACTGTCACAAGGACACAAACACAGATACTGGAGCAATAACTCAATCAGAATTTGAAGATATGGGGAAAGGTGTTGTTTTGGTAATGCGGGTATCTTATTCTATAAAAAAAAGAAAAAAGAATTAAAGGAAGAAAATCCCACTGCCCTACATTCCCATGTAGAAACACACTTGTCCACAATCAAAGAGACCTACTCATGAATGCCACAGAAGTGTCTGGCTATCCTAATCTGTTTCACACACACACACATGGGTATAAGCACAAAACACAGAATTACACAAACAAAATCAGGTCAACATGTGCAGGCAGGGCAACCAAAGCCTCTTTGCCCTGGGGAGGGGGTAGTGACTACGTGCTTAATGGGGAGAATGGGGGTTTTCACAACTGTCAGTGTCCCCACATCCTTTCAAGGTTCATTCATATCCAGAGTGGCAGATCACACACACTGAGGAAACAAAAGTTCATTCATCTGGGTCATCTCTCTCATCAGACAGCCATGAAAAGGTACAATATCTGTCCAGCTATCTGTCTGTTTTAAATAACTTATTTAAGAAATCACACCACCCAGCTTCTATCTGTGTCATAAATAGTAATGGTCACAATTATTTGACTGTTTCTTCAGAATATGAAAAAGTGAGTTATTAACTTTATAATTTCAGTAAATGTAAATATGAGATAATTTTGCATTAATTCAGCAAACAGTTATAAAAATCCAAATGATTATTTCAGAAGAGCTTTCATTAGATCTCTAATCATAAAATAATCAAAAGGTATAAAGGGTTTATGTACACCAAATTGAATCAAAACTTTGTTTTGGGTGAATTTAAAAAAGGAGCAACATGATTCCACCATCATCATAATTTATTTTTCTGACAACAAATTAGCACAGCCAGCATTCTTTCACAGGAAGTTTGTTTATATATGTACTCTTTATATCTGCATATTACATCTACATTTTGCTTTGAATACTCAAGGGAACACTCCTTGAAATACCTAAAGTACTGTACATAATTGCTCAATTATGTACAAACCTGTGTCTCAATTTGTAGGTCATCGTCAGAAAAGCCACAAAATAAACATCAAGATGCTGACAGAGTGACACACATTCAGAGGTAGAGAAGTAAACAGTTCAGGCCATCTGTCAGACCTTCATATCTGGTCTAGCCCTCCCCCTGAGCAAAGCATTGTAAATAGATATCCCAGAGCTTGACTAACATTAAGTACGAGGCCTGCATAAAAATCCCATGTTTATCATGTGATGTTATGAAATGTAAAGAAAACATTCAAACAGATGACTGGATTACATGTATAATGAAAGCATTATGCTTGTGCTTACATTATACACATTATGTGAACTGGGGTGACAGAAAGCCAGAAGACAAAGCCCCCTATCCTGATACAAACTAACATCTACAGAGACCTGACTATGTTGGATAATTTCACCACAGTATGAATCAGATTAAAAGCAAAGATAAACATCTGTTAATATGCAGCGCTCAAATTGATTTTCTGGGGTTTTACTGCTTAACAAGAAAAAAAACCAAAAGCAGTGACCTGAAGTGGAAGATAAAGTGAAAAAAATAGAAGCGGCATGAAATACATAGCCAAAAAGACAGATTCTGTTAAATTGAGTGATACTGAGAGGCAGAGAGACAAGTCTACAGGCAGACTTCCCTCAGAAAGATCTTCTGCCAGACCAACAGCCCAGCAGCTCGGCAGTGTGCACTGTGTGTGAAATGAACAGTAAAGTGAGATGACATCTTCTTCTTACTCTGTGCCATACAGCGGGGAAAGAGAGCTTTATTTCTGTCTGGCTGTGTGAGGCTATATGGCATTGCTTCATTTCCAACTATCAAGAGGACAGTAGGTGGAGAATACCTGACAGAGAAGCAGGGAAGTTGAAATCTCAGATCAGTTATAGTATGGTCGTTCATCTCTGGAAGAGCTTTCATTGCTGTATGGCTCACACACAAAAACTACAGTGATCCATTCTTCAGGAGTAACAGGATGGATGCAGATGGGATACGACAGCCTGAGGGCAGTGATCTATTGGGTCACTGGGGCTACGCATGAATGGAGGTGCTTTACCACACACAGTAAATCCCCGTTCTTGCTGTTCAGTCAATCTTCCACCATCTCCCCAATGCTCATTGTTCCCTATCATTACAAAGCCTCAGTACCATCTTTCCACAGAGTAGTATGTCAAGTAATCTTTTCTTTTTTTTCGAACTCTAGCAACCTATGAGACATATAAAGCATGACATAGGCAAGGCAGGATATGAGTTTTCTGGTTGGATTAAGGCAGTGTTTCTTAATCCTGATCCTTGAGACATCCTGCCCGGAATGTTATTGATGCTTCAAACTCTCGTGCACCTGACTCATATTAATTGAACTACTCGACAAGTTATTTGCAAGCCAGCTAATGAGTAGATTATTCCAGTCAAGTGTGTTAAAGTACAGACTCATCTAAACAATGCAGGCCAGGGGGTCCTGAGAACCAGGACTGAAAAACACTGGATTGAGTCAAGGTATCTACTACTAGTAGCAAACTTAAAGTAGGAACCCTTTTTTTCCAAGATGTGAGAATTCACAAGTGTGTGTCTGACATGAAAAATAGATCCAATCCTGTTCAAGTCTTTGTATGAGTACATAAATGTGTCTGTTTTCAGTTGCATTATCAAGCTTCAGTCAAAAAATGTTAACTTAGGGCATTTCAAAACACAAATTTTATATAATTTAATATATGTGCATATAGCCAGTAGAGCCCTAAAAAACAGTTCATAGGACAAATGTCTCAAAGAGAAACCAGATTTGAAAAGTCTGACTTTTTTATCGAAAAAAGGCCAAGGCTTTCTTCCAATAAAAAGTGCAATTTTATCAAACACAGAACTTTATGTTAAATTAATATCTTGAAAAATCTGAAGTTATCATGAAAGAAAATACATCAGAAGTTGTCCAACTTTTAAACAGTTTGCTGTTTCCCTGAGATTCTGTCAGCATTATACAGCCCTTATTTAAAAGGTACCGTATGTAAGATTCTGGCCGAAACTGGTACTGCAATCATGTGAAGCTGTAGCCTATGTAAG
>JAPMNP010620843.1:0-16255 GCA_029874935.1 Atherina boyeri
TAGTAGATCCAAAATCTCCAGTATGCATCGGAGTAGTAAGCACAAAGTTCCCGGATGCATACTACCGCCACAGTAAGCAACCCGTGGACACTACGCTATCCCACAATGCATCAGAAGCCCCGAAATCGCAGAAGAATACGGTCGAGTAGTAGGTACTACGTAGCATGTAGTACATACTAAGGATTTGGATGCAGCCTATAACTACATCAACACTGTCTTCTTCTATGGTCCTTTTAAGGCGTTAATTATCCCAAATGGTGCTCTAGCACCTATCAAACAAAGCCAGTACAGCAGTTTTGAAGCTTTACACACAGAGATGTTTGTCCATTCAGAGACACCGTAGTAAAAATGGTGGCTCAAATATGGAAGCTGACATGTATGTGGACCCACGGCAAGTTGATATAAATGGTTCATTCTAAGAAAATAGAAACATGACAGTTATTTTAGAAAAGGGATTAGATACCAATTGAAAGACATTACATACATTTTTCTGTCCTTTGGTTTTGTTACACACTGCGCCTTTAGTTCACGATCACCAATGACTGCAAAGGGCTTGCTCTAAAATACTTTAAGCTCGAACACAAAGAAAACCAAAAAAAAAATCTACATTATTCAATGCATCATCCGGGTCACTAATTCAGTCCTTGTGGTGGTTTTCTTTTGGAAATAATTCTAAAAAAAAATCTATAAAATTTTTTGTCCAATTCAGATTTAAAAATCACTCATCACTAATTATCTCTAGGTAAAGCCATTTTGTTGAAATATGTTCACTTTTAGCTTTAAAAAGCATGTAACATATTCACATGGAGCAATAGATAAGAACCGCAAAATTCTATTTAGCATTACAGGACCAGTAGCGCAGGTTACTATCACACACAGTTGGATTTTATGTTAATCTTGAAATAATTCTGATAGACTCCCAAGAAGTCTTAAAAAGGTGTAGAACTGATAGGAAAAATGTCCCCAAAGAAGCATGCTATTTATGTAAAATGCCATGACATTGTATTGGCACAGAAGACAAACTAAGGAGGAAAATAAAGAAGCTTTTCTTTATGCTGTTTGATTTTGTACATCTGAGAAATGCATGGCACAAGTCTCACACAAACCCATGGCAATGCAATAGCTCATTCTCACACCTTAATCTCTCATCAACACCTATTAAAATATTTTCCACCAAACTGGAAGTCCCCTCTGTGAGTGTGATCTCTTCACCTGCAAATTAGCATTTCTTTTACAAGGATACTTGTGTGTTAAATGCTAATTTTGGGCTTGTTCTTTCTTTTGTTGTTTTTACATGCCAACAAAAGAAAACACAGCGAAGAACATGGGGTCCTCACTGAATACAGAAAAACATCCTCGCTGACTGTTGAGCATCTAAACTGATACAGGCCCCAAATATTACTCTCAGGTTTCACTCTCTCCTCTCAAAGATCTTTCCCACCAGTTACATGAGCACAGATGGCCTGAGGAAAAAAAGAGACTTTTCAGACAAACGGCAACAGAAAAACACAGAAAAAACAGACAGATGGAGGGAGACGGTGTAAATCTCAAAATAACAAGAAGCAGTTTTGTTCCTGTACTGAAACCTTTACTCTACTGGCATCTGTTTGGAAGAACGAGGAGGATTAGACAAAAAAAGAGCCCAAAGGATAAGAGTAGAAATGTTTTTACCGGTATGTATATCAATTTTTCTATCTGACTGCACTAAAAGAAATCAACTCACTCGCTCATAAAACTCTCCCTTGATGAGGCTGGCAGCAATGCGACTAACGGTCTCGCTGCTGCTGGTGATCTCCGGGCGACTGATAGCCAGGCGAGCAGCTTTGGCTGGGAGTCCAGCCTTCAGGTAGAAGTTGATGGCTCCCTGGAAGTCTCCCTCATTCTCCTTCACCTCGCCAGCCTTCTCGTCTTGACCCGTTTCTGTAAGCCACTGGAAATAGTTCCCACGTAGACTGTCCAGCTCCGGGTGGCTCTGAGACAGTTTGGGATTAAAGGTGGACAAAAGCACAATCAGTTGTTTTATCAGTTAGAAAAAGTCAAAACAAGTATTGAAGAAGCTGAAAAGAAATTCTAAACTGGTTAAAAAGCGTTTTGAATAATCTTCTGAAGGCACCAAAGACATTTCTACATTTATCTAATATTTAATAATATATATCAGAAAAGTGAGAATCTACAAAATTCTACCAAAATTCTCCATTTTTACGTGTTCCTTACTGAGCTACAGTAAAGTCTTGACCCACGGCTCATTTCTTCATAAGTCGTATGAAAAAAAATGCTTCTTTGTTGAGTTGCCCTTCATATGGAGGCACAACTCTACCTCATGCCTTGAGTTAGATGACTTTTTAATGTATGAACACAGGGTGAAGTCAACTGTTTATTTTTATTTTTAATACACATCTGTGTGCTGCTTCCTTTTCTAATCTGCTGCTGGAAATGTAAATTTCCCTGAGGAAGTCATCCCAAAGGGATCAATAAAGTTGAGTCTAAGTCTTAGTCACTTTTTGGGTGTTTAAATGTGTTTAAAAGTAAAGAATACAACTGAAAAATCCATCATCTGCGGAACAGGGAAACAGAAGTGGGAGCACAACAAAAATCGGATTGGAATAAAGCCATACAGCATTCTCCGATTCTCATATGAAAACCTAACCTCATCCAATCAAAACTGCATAGGCCCAAAATCCCTCTTAAGTTTAAGTCATGTCTGCTTTTAGGGAATCAGGTTCTTTGTGACCCAGATATCTTTAATAACACTTCTTTAGGAATTCATTGGTGAAATGGCTTTAAAGCAGAAAAATATGTAACTGGTTCAAGTGTGTTCTCTGTTACCTTGGCTTCAGCTACTGCGATGCAGTCGTCCCACATGTGTAGTTCTTGGTACATCTCTATGGCCTCGTCGATGGAATTCTGCCCATAAACAAAAAACAATTAAAGATACAAGCTTAAAAGATATGAAATATGTGTGTGTGTGTTTATACTGTAGTTTATCCAACACAGCTAAAACATGTGCTTAATCCCGGGTTTTTGGCACAAACTTTGATTAAAAAAAACAAAAAAAACATCAACAGGTCAAAAGAAGCTTTTCCCAAGTAATTTACCTATTTTTTCTTATAAATTAGGATGATCTGGTGGAATGATATCTAAGCCAAAGTGAAACAGTGCTTAATTCCATACATTAAAGTAATGAAAGCCTTGTTTTTAATGTCACCATTTAACCATCACAGTTGTTTCCCCCCCTAATTTTTTTAACCAGATGTTCGCACAAGTGCTGTGTGATGTGAAAAATGGTTGAGTCACTAACCTGTTCCATGTAAAGCATTTCAGAGAGTTTAAAGTTCTTATCCAGCATGGCCACATGGGCTTGTACTTGGTAATATGATGTCCCATCTTCTCCCTAATCAGGAGACACACAGATTTAGCCACACAGAAGCCCCTGATGTGCATTTAGTGGTCTGCAGGCAGAAAACGTACTCTGCAGGAAACATTCTTTATATACAGAATGTGAAAAAAGAGCATTTAATAATCAGCTGAAATAAAGTTAAGTGATATTGATTTCAGTAGAGACTTCTGGCTTTCTTTGCTCTGAAAGTTCGGTTTCCATTTTCATCATGAAAAGCATACATCTTTAATGTAGGAATTTAATTATTCAGGTGCCAAATATAAAATGATTGTACGGTAATGTAAAACAGTGGTAATTAGCCATTAATCCCAAAAAGATTAGCACCACCCTCGAACATTTTATCTGCTGTTTATTTGGTTACTGTGGAGACTGCTGTGAAACACACCATTTCATGTGAAACTTTATCAGCAATCTGGTTTGTTTGGTGGAGGAATCGGACTGTTGAGACGTCGCCCAGAGCAGCAGAACACCTGCAGAAAAAGAGGGAAACAAAACCTTGAGAGGAAGTAAACGGATAAAATGGAGCTTAGGTCTAATTATCCTCCACATGCACTGCAATATGAGAGCTGAGAAATGCAAAGGCACATCTTAGCATTTGGCTACTTTATTACTTACTCTGTCAGAACAGTTGCATCAGATTAATGAACAAGTCATGAAAGAAAAAAGTTTTTTTTTAAATAAATCTCTCTGACTCTTCCTCGCTCCACTCCTTCATTAACATCCCTTCCCTCCCTCATTAACATTACCCACTCCAGACAAAACCGTTTCTTTCCCAGATTTCATGATTTATGCAAATCAAGCCGATGCCTAATGAACAGCATATGCATTATTAATGACAGAGAATTCAAATTTGAAGGGTTTCTCACAACAGAGAGAAATAAAGATGGAGAGAGCGAGAGCGAGAAAATGATCGAAAATTAAAAACCGTCTTTGATGATAAATGAAGTTAGAGGACGAGGTCAGGCAGGGACACAGCCATCTGCTGTGTGTGTGAGCACTTGTATTGCTTATATTGTGGGGACATCAAATTAGTTATACAATCATATTGTGGAGAAACAAGTCGCCGTGAAATAAATAACATAACGATGTAGGATGAACACCATGACAAGGAGCATCTATGGTACAGTATGTCTAAATATAAGCCCTCCAATGTGTCAGAAGTTATATATTTCTTCCTTCAAAGAGATGATGGTGCTCTTGTTGTCTCCTTTCTCTCTCCATTAAAAGATAAGTCTCAGTAACAAAGATGACTGATACGAAATCTAATTAGTTCTAAAAGAAGAATATCATTTTGAAAAGCCTGCGTGTGTTTGTCTAGCTGACCTTTCAGCAATGTGGAGCTGGCGAACCTCAAGGGCCAGCCTGCTGAGTGTCTTCCACATGGCCTCCGTCTCTGGTGACATCTCCAAAGTCTCAAGGAATGCTGTAGCTCTGTAAACACACACAGAAGAAGAGCTGAGCCAAATGGCATGACAAACTTATAGATGCTGCTCTATATGCCAGATTACATCAACTTCCATACATCCAACTAGAAAAAGAATAAAGGAGCTGAGTTGCTTTATTAGCTGGTTGTGCTCATCATATTTAATTTATTATTATTATTTGTTATTGAGCAAGTGAACGTGCCATCAATATAGATGGATAGATAGTCCTTTATTTGTCCCACATTTTGGAAATTACAGGTGTTACAGCAGCAGCAAAAGGTTAAAAAAATAAATAAATAATAGTGATATATGGGTTTATACTGCTGCTTAGGGTGCATTCACACCAGGATCGTCCACAAGACTCGGTACGATTGGGGACTTGGTTCAGTTCGGGGGGTGCAACATTCTTCAAGTTTACGTTCACGCTGCACTACTCGAATGAATCGGACCTTTAAGTAAGATATTCCCATCCTCATGAAAGTCGGCTCGGCATGAAGAATTACTCAAGGAGAAGATAAGACGCACAATGATGAAAACGGGTTAATCTATTAGTTCATGCAAGACAACTTCGGTTTCCACCACATAACAGGAAAACATGAAGCTGCATCGGATACTAGAGGTCTGGGCTTGATCAGAATGTTTACCGCATTCTTCCTCGTCTGAACTTGGGCCACTTTTCGCAGGCAGGCCGCCTATCGTCCCACTGGCACATGTTATTTGGTTTTGTTTATCCACAATGCTGTGCAAAAAACCCACGATGCACCTTTTTTTTGTAGTCTGCTTCCTGTATTTTCTCCACTTCAAGCGGACCGAAATTTGCATTTGTAAGCGGACCGAGTCTACTTCTTTGATCAGAATCAGAGTTTAGTTTCCAAGCAAACAGACTAGGATTCAAATAAAAAAGCTGGTGTGAGTGCCCCCTAAATGGCAAAGCTCACCTATTCACTGTAGGACTGGCATGAAGATGAGTAGAATAAGTATGTATTTCATGGCAAGGTAAGGCAAGTTTATTTGTATAGCACAATTCATGTTACAAAACAATTCAAAGTGCACAAAAGTAACTACACGGTTCAACTCATATGTTTTCAG
The DNA here is from genome assembly GCA_029874935.1 of Atherina boyeri. Lineage (NCBI taxonomy): Eukaryota > Metazoa > Chordata > Actinopteri > Atheriniformes > Atherinidae > Atherina > Atherina boyeri. The sequence goes on from JAPMNP010620843.1 coordinate 5,911, forward strand.
CAGTCCTAGCTGCACCAGTGTACCCGGATATTTTCTTCAAGTGATTATAACCAAAGTATTTTTTTGTTTTATTTTTACAGTAAAAGTCAGCAAACACTATGCACATCTGATTTAGGATTTGTATCATTCTAAATCCTGTTTAGGTTGAATTCTGACTCATTGTGTAGAATAAAACCAAGGTTTTTGTCCTTACTGCGATTCGTAAAACTTAGCTGATAAATACAATTAATGCATCGTCCAGTAACTGTTTATTAAAGTCTTCAGATTAACAAGAAGAAATTGAGGTATCTTCCAAAGATACCTCAATTTCTTCTTGTTAAAAAAAAAGCCTATAGGAATAACACATAAGCCTTCATGCTTCTCATTCTGAAATCACTGGATCAGAACTAAGGGGGTTATCCATTCACATTGGTTAGTTTCTGACGTGGGAGTGCAGGTAAAAGAGGGGGATCAATTGTGAGTCTACGGCTATCGTTGCTTCATCACCATGGTAACATCTTCCTATATTACCTGCTAAGTCACAGACAAAGCCTTGAATGTAGCCATTAAATACACAAAGATGAAAAGTAGCACACATAAAGCTTCAGCACAAAGCCAACATTTATTGTTCTATATACGTTTATGGATAAAATTGCGATTAGTTGACCTCATCCTGATTTTTTACATACATTCTACTTAGATTCTGGGTATTTGACATGCTCTGATTGTAGTTGAGCAGCATACATAAAAAACTAAACTAAGGCAGAAAATCTACTTAATCCATTAAGACCACATGAAACATACTGTAAGATTGCTTTTCCTTACAAGCCTGATGGGACATAAGCATCACTAATACATTTCCAGGACCTACAAAGTGGTTTTAAAAAAAGAAAAAAGAAAAAAAGACTGTAAATTGATGAGGGTCAACAAAGTCAACAATTTACTTTGGAAGTCAAAGGTTTAACCTCTCAAATGGTTCTTATTTCACTGGAAGCTAAGAAACAAAAAGGTTATTTTCAACCCTTAGTTGTTGTTGTTGTGTTTTTTTTTCTTCTTCTATTTTCTGGGATTTGGTTAAAAAATTCTCTAAGTCTATCTAAAAAAAATGTGGAAAAAAATCTAAAAATTATTATTTTATATTTCATGTCCACAGTGGCACAAATATGAGGACAAATAGAGAGGATGTGGCACAGAATTCTTCTATCACAGTATCAAAAAATGTTAAAGTATCAAACAATTACTCCTCATACACACCTGATATAATTCAAGAACTTTCAAGACAGGTGGGTATGTTGCCAGAAAAAACTACATTAAAAGGTAAAAGACACCAAAATTGTCCTGTAGGAGCCAGAGTAAAGAGTGTGGTTGCTCTCTCTCCTAAATAAGGGGAGGTCAGACAATTTGCTCCATCTGAGAGGCAGACTTCTGAAGAGCCTGATTTTGGAGATGTTCAAGTCACGACACACGAAGGGGATGGATTATATCTACCAGCTGGGCCTGGAAGTGCTGAAGGAAATATTCAAGAAGAGCTGCAGGAAGCTGAAGGAATAAAAGGACATCTGGCCTGTTCTGATCGTCCTGCTGTAACTGCGCCTCTGACCCAGAGAGGCAACAAGTACAACTAAATATGAAAGAATCTTCACACCGGATGGCATTTTATCATTTTGATGAGCTGCTTCGTTTTAACATATGTGGCCTGAACGTACCTGTCATAGTCTCCATCATCAATAGCAGTGCCAAACTCAATGAGGCCTTCGTCCAGTGTGTACATCACAGTGTTGACGCCCTCCGTCACGATCACTTCTGTTTTCCCATCAGCTCTTTCCAGATCCACAATATCTCCCTGACAAAGAGAGAAAACATTACCTCATGCTGGGATACTACCACATCATCTAATTTCAATGGGAATGACTGAAGCAAGTTAACCTACCTAAAGTAAAGAGCATTGTTGCAATGATAAGTAATCTATTTGCTATAATGAGGAAATGCATACTTAACTAAAATGCGTCTGAAAATCAAATCTAAAGAGGTGTGAGCAATAAATTAAAAAAATTTAAAAAACAGAGCTCCATCCAATTTCATGCACCCGAGAGGCAGCCATGCCTGATTTTTATAATTCATGAGAACACCAGCAAGCAAATTTCAAAACTCAACATGTTCATGTTCTCCCAGTGTTCCCTTGGGTAGCTAATGTGAGCTACTCCAACAAAAACATGCACCAGTCCTGGGCTGTATACTGCCTCCCCTTGGCCTGCCACGGCACCAGAGGGGGCGGGGATGATCTGGCTGGAACAACGTGATCCTTCCACGCGCTACATCCAGCCGGGGTAACCCCGCCCCGTCGGGTGAAAAGAAGGGCCTGCTCACTCCTCAAGCAAAGAAAGAGGCTTGAGCTTCAGTGCAGGGCCCTCCCGGGGTCGGCAGAGGGAGAGCAATGCCCAGGAACGTACTTAGGTAGGAGCACCGGGTGGAAAAATGGGGGAAAAACATGGGATAAATTTTTTTTAAATAAACAAATAAATAAATAAAATTGAAGCGATATTTGTAAAATACATCACTGTCAATCTTTAGAAAACCACTTGAGAGGGTTGATGAGGGGATTTTAACTCAACCTCAACTTAGAAACAGGATGTTTTTGTCTTTGAGCCCTGATGTACCACCTCTATCCCGAGCAGTTAGGATATTGATTTTCTTAAATTATTTGTATGGTTAATCTAAAGCAACATTTTTTATTATCATTATAAAGAGAAATGCCACAGATTTTTTTACATTACATCATCAGAAGAACAAGTTTCTAAGGTCATGTAGCATATTCTCCTCTGTGATCAACGTTGCTTTGGAAAAAGGTATTCGATCACAAGGTATGATCAAACACCTTGTGATGTTAAAATAGGACCATGGAGGTTATTTTACTTTATTTTGTTTGAACTTTTCTATGAAATATACTCTTTTGCACCTGAAATGTAAACAAAGCCTCACCTTGATTGGGAACATGGTGATGCTCTCTGGGCTGTCGATACTGTACCAGATGCAGAGGTTTCCCCTGTTCTGGGCGACCACCACATCGCTGCTCGGTACCCACTGGACGTAAGAGCAGAAACTCAGCAGTGTGGTTTTCACCCCGGACTCTATGTCGTACAGGTGGAGCTGAGCAGGAGAGAAACAGAGGGAAGGTAGATTTAACATCAGAAAACAAAAAGTTTAAAAACATTACTCTGAGAAAAGGTGTCAAAATCTGTCTACCAGCTTATTTTATCTCTGCAAATAGAATGGTCTATCTAGCCAAGTCTCACAATCTTATATCCAGCTAAAAAGTGTTTTTGATCTTGTTTTGAGAGTGATACACTAGGAAAGAATAGAATTTATAAGATTATTAATAATGTTTTGAGAATATGTCTTTTATTTCTTATTTAGTAACTAAATCCTATATTTATTCATTTTAAATGCATTTTTGGTTAGATTACAGTGGCACACTGTTTGAAAACACACTTTAGCTTTCACACCCGCTTTAAAAACCTGTTTCCAAGACCTCCCTATGCCAATTCACACACTGCAAAAATGAGCTATCTTAATATGAGAAAAAAGCGCTTCACTTCAGGAAACTATTATAATCAAGTGACATAATCTGCCAGTGGAGTAAGATAATAACACATGGTAAGATTTCCTGAAACAAGAACAAATATCTAGGCTTTAGACAAGTGAGAAATATCTTAGAACAGGCGGTGAGATACTCATCCCAAGTCATATTAATTCATTTTTTAAATCAAGACTATTTAATAATTATTGGTCATAGCAGTCCCATTAAAAGCTAGATTAAACTAGCACTTCTTAGGCTATACAAGCTTATATACTATGCTTTGTTTTGTTTTTTTTGCGTAATCAAACATACATTCACACTAATGAATGCTTTGTGGACGACATATTCAATGTGTTCAGAGTCTTGCCCAAAGATTCATGAAGACTGGGGATTGCAGATCACAACATCCCTTTGTCAACACAAAGTTTCCATCTTTTTTAATATTTTTGTTGTTGTAAGGATTCTAACTGCAGCTTGACATTGAAAAGGACACATGGAAACAACAACAATGGAAGTCCATTCAATATAACTATTCAGTATATTTTCCAAACTGGGAATGCAAAATACATGCAAGACATTAAATAGGTTCTGAAAATCAATGATCAAGAATTACAGAGTTGTACAACGTATGAGGATCACTTTCCATTATGTTTCCTCATAAAGCATCTCAAGGCTTCCTCCCTGGCCAGGCAGGGCAGGTCAGTCGTATTTGTATACTCTAGCACATTTCATGTACAAGGCCATTCAAAGTGCTTTCCATAAAACATTAAAAGCATCACATCAAGGTGTAAAAGTAACATAGAAAATAGGAAAATTACGAGAAAGAAATTTAATTTTAAAAAAACAAAACAAACAAAAACAAAACAAGATCTGTCTATCTTGGTAGGAATTTCACCCAGTCTGATCCTCCAGTGTTTACCATAAATCTCCCCAACTGGACCTTTTACTGATTTGCTGTTTCTGTTGCCCATGTGAACGGTGTGAACAGAAGCTCGGCGCTCCTTATCTAAAGTTATACTAAAACGCTGTCATCACTCTGAGTCCTGGTTCTGTAAACCATTTCATTCATGCACATCACCACTTTAGGACAACAAATGGCCACCACACTAAAGCAATTAAATAATTTCACTACCATTATTATGACAATCAAAAGGTAAAGGCATCCCGGATGTTTGAACAAGCAGGTCAGAATATGCTAAAAATGTCTCATAATGTTTCATATTATATTTGGAGACAGAATTGCAAATATAGCCATAGAAAACTAGAATTTGTTCACACCTTGTGTTGTACTTAAAGGGACACACCACCATTTGGGCAAAAATGCAAATTTTCCACCTCCCCTTGAATTAAACAATTGAGTTTTACCTTTCCCCTGTTCATCAAGTCGTTCTCTGAGTCTGGCGACCCCATTTGTGGCTTTAGCTTAGCATGAATCATTGAATTGGATTAGAACATTAGCAATTAGCATTAGGTGCTAATGGTCTAATCAGAAAGCCACAAATGGGGTCGCCAGACTCAGAAAATGGCTGGATGAACAGGGGAAAGATAAAACTCAATTGTTTAATTCAAGGGGAGGTGGAAAATGACTATATTTGCCCAAATGGTGGTGTCACTTTAAATGTAGGGTCTGGAATTCTCTTTTTTGGCCATTTTTGCCAAATCACTTGAAATGCTATTCCTTACTCATTTACAGCCACTAAGTTGGAAGCACTGACATGGAAATTAAACAAGTTAATCATCCATGGAACGGACAGGGCTTGAAAAACTCAAGCCAAGTATTTCCAAAACCACCTAGAAGCATTGGATAGTCAATTCGTCAATGAAACGGTCGAATGGGTGGAATCAGGGGCAGCGTTGGAGGCAAAAGGGTAGGACAATGTGAGTTGTGTATTTTCAAAATCTGCCGGCTGTTTTGCGAATCCCAGACCATACCTTTAAGTATACATAAGCCATAGATATGCACTGATCAGACACTGGATTACAACCTCTGACTGGTAAAGACTGAGTAACGCTGCTCATTTTTTTAGATTACAGTGGTCTGCTTAAAAAATGTCCATTCTGACATTTAAAGCGTGAACAGAATGAAAAAAAGGAATCCAGGCACCCAGAACCAGAAACTGTACTGATCAGAGCCATTTTGACCACCTGGTATTCAATACTAAAGCGGTGCTTCTCATGTTATATATAAACAGTTTATGGGAAGTGGATGTTTCCGCTCATGACATCACCCACTGGTTTGTGGATTCCCATTGTGAAGCCTTGAATTTAGTATTTTGCTGTTGTTGTCTCTGGACAAGCTAACGAAACCGAAAAGTGATATTTAAACTGACTAAACGAGCTCGAGGCTTTAACGTTTATTCAGACATGAAATTCTTCTAAGGAGGACAATCAGTGAGCTGATCGGAAGGACTGAATCTTGCGAATGACACTATCATTTATTGATTTCATGGGTGAAGATGATGCTTTTTGAACAGGAGCCAGAGATGTTTAGAAAGCAGCTCCTAGTGACGATCAGTTGTTGGTGGCCTCACATCTCAAGGCCTGTGGCTAAATCCTTTTTTTTCTTAACACAAACAATTCATGAGCTCTACCCTATCTAGCTTAAATAAAGTTGATAAACGTTCTCAGCTCTGTGTAAATGCTAAAAGTACATTATATTGTACTGGGCTCTACATTCTATAAGCTGCAAAGACCCCTGCAGCACTAATATGTGTTGATGAGTATGACGGACCACCAGCTGTTGTAATCAGCTACAGTGCCTTCATATCTGGCCTCCTTTTCATCACCACCTTGAATTGTAATTCTTTTCCTTCCGTAGTTTCACCCTGGAGCTCAGCGAGCCAACTTTAAATGCAACGAGGACAAGCAGCATGCTTATAAGCTCTCTCCAAAGTGGGTTAACATTAAAGAGACATGACTTTCTATCATGACTTCCTATCATTTCTTACTGGTGGAAAAAGAAAAAACTAAATAACCGAACATTTCTTCCAACAACTGTGATGTATTTTCATTTTCATGCAACGTCGCTCCTGCAGCAAAAGGTGCAAGGCACTTAAAAGCAGTTCAATCCCGGTGACATGAACCGAATCCAGAATGATATGATATTCATTTAGGAAGTTGAATATTTTCAATAAACTTTTTTTGCTAAAAAGTATAAAGACAACCACAGAACTTTACAATGACTAAAGAACACGTTCCTGCTTCTACTGTCAATTCATTTTTTTAAATGGAATCTTTCATTCGACACTTCTTTTCACCATCATTTTCTTGAACTCTTCAAAACTTGACTCACTGAAATTCAGCTTCAGAGGGACCAGACTAAATTTGAAGCCCACGAAGGGATTCTCAATTACCTGAGTTCTCTGTGCCTTTTGCCCCCCAAGGCTTAAACATCAAACCGTTTTATTACCTCAGGGCAAAAACTGACAACACCTGTCACTCTCATCCTGCACACAAAGCTTTCCATATATCAGCACCCTCTTAAACATAACTGCAGGGACATTTATACTTTTTATGAGTGAGCTTTCTCTAAAAAGAAAAAGAGGTATATTAAAGAAAAGTTAAATAAATAAGTGACCTTCTGACTTCAAAGGAATTTGATTAGTTGGAACTGATATTTGGGTATAGCTTCATCAGTGAATAACCATATTTGTCCCACAATTTGGGTTCAAAGAAGCATTTATTAACAGTGAAACACCTCAGGCTGCTGCAGGAGCTAAATAAATCAATCAGGAAAATACTGTGAATATGAGGTGTGTTAAAAAAAGAAACTATATGATACATTCTGGCGTAAAAATGAATGTGTTCGGAAGATGAACAACATCTAAAAGACCTGCACATCCATTTTAGACTATTTAAGTATGATGCAAACTGCTGATGTGCATCAGAAACAGAAAAGTTAGAGCAACATCAATAGACATTAAACTAAAATCAGTCCTGTAGCACACACATGCATCAGAGTACAGAAGGGCAATGACCCAAAAAAAACTTTTTCATAAGGTTTATGTTTACCATCTTTCCTTTCATATTTGTCACTCTGAATTTTCTCCAAAATGTGGTGGATTGAATTTATATGAAATACTAATTTGTAATATGTTGTATTGTCATTGTCATAGTTTTGAATGTTGTTTAGACAAAAAAGGAAACCCAGTGAAAAAGTTTGATCAAGAAATGTGTTTTTGCTCATTTTTCCGGACCTCTGTCCTTCAATGGAGAGCAGATATGGAATCTTTGAAAAATCAGTTTGAGAACCCCTGATCTAAAGGAAAAATCATGATAAAATTGTGATGGGGATTTTGCAAAATAAATATTGTGATATAATTTTTTCCCCATATCACCCACCCCCATTTTCATTTACAGAAGCGGGTTAAAATCTACTCCAACTAATGACAAAACTAAAGGAAGAAAGACCCAAGAACAAGTAAAAATAGTTGTTAAAATCCCTGAAAAATATGGAATCACTTCACTTGTAGGATGTTTTAGAAATACAAATTAAAATGTGATCCCCATGTCTTTTTTCCCTTTTCTAGCCCAAATATCCAAACCGTAGAAACAAGTCCAAAAACCAGTTCTTGTGAGCTACAATACAGATATAAAACCAAAAATCCATTAAGAAGAAACATTCATTCTTGGTGACCACAACAGTACGGAGCCTCTAAAGGGACAGGGGTGACAAAACCGTTTGCGAGATCTCGCGATACTTTGCAAGATCTCATAATACTTTTTGCGAGATCTCACAATACTTTTTGCGAGATCTCACAATACTTTTTGCAAGATCTCGCAAAAAACTTTGCGATAGATCTTGCAAAGTATTGCGAGATCTCGCAAAAAGTGTTGCGAGATCTCGCAAAAGTTTTTTTGTTTTTTTTTGTCACCCCTGTCCCTTTAGGGGTTCCGTACAACAGTAAGCCATATATATCTAAAATGTTATACCTTTCATGTTTCATTTATGGAGCCCTCATATGATGAGGATCTGTATGTTTATCTGCATCCACACAAAGCTACAAGGCATGTTCCGGGTGATGGACGTGGCTCTAACAGCAAACATGCTATGGATAGATTTTTCCATTCTACCTGTCTATCATTTGTCTTCTCTGCTTTTAGCGCCTGAGGGTCTCTAAATCATTGTTTCCAGTCTTTCAGCCCCTGGGGGTGCTGAGGTTTCATTCTCACCCGCATCTTCTTGTCCCTGAACAGCAGTTTGCGTCCGGTTTCATTGAGCTCCAGCCAGTCAATCTTAGATGTGTGGCTGATGGTCCCCAGATTGTAGCCTCCAGCCAAGTCCACTTCGGAGATAAACAATGGGACAGTGGTTAGTCTGTAAGCGTTTGGCTAAAACTGGCCTTTTATTCAAGTTTTGGGGGAAGGAAAGAAAAGAAATCATACAATCATTAACCAGCTGGAATAAGAAGTTAATCCACCTCATAAGTTAAGTTGAGCCACTGAAATAATATCAGATAAATACTCTCTAGGTTGCTCTTTAAACAAAATTTAAGTGCACCATTAGCTGAATATTGAAGTGCTGGTTGTAATGAGTTACCGTGCCAAAGGTAAAAACTATTTATATGTGGGAGCAGCTGATTGAACTTTCCAAAGCCCAAGTGATGCTTCTAGTAAGATTATCCAGACAAGTATATGATGGCTGTTTAAATTTTATAAAGTGTATCAGAATTTAAATGACCTGCAAGTCTACATGAGGTGTTTTTACGTCCAATAAACCTCACTCGGACAGGTGCTGGATACCAAAATTACATCACTCATTTAACGGAGCGGTGATCCTAATGCGTTTTAAGTGTTTTTAGTTATTCATTATTCACTTTCCTTATACACACTTCTTATTTCTCACCTATTGCAATTGTCTTTAAGTCGATCAGATAAGAAAGCTTCTTGTTGTCTTCAACTCCTCTCTGCTTTCTCTCATTCAGTCGCACGCTATAACATAAAAATATATATGAATGTTAACATTAAGAAACAATAAAGTAGGATAAAGTGGTAGGTGTAAAATAAAAAATAAAAAAACAGCCACATTTTGTAACCGGCTTCAGGTGCTGAAATCCCAGGAAACACCTGCTCAAGATGTTGTTATTCTACAGAGTCCAGCCAGAGGCGAGCAGCAGTCAGCGGATTGTAAAACCTGCTCACCTAAACAGCCACGTCAGTCACTCACAGACTGTCTGTCATGGCATTGCTGACAGCTTTGAATACATTAACATGGACACTGTGCTGATTAGCTGCACTCCTTTCTGTCATGCCAACTAGGATTTCTAGAAAGCTCTATACAGCCATCTAATGGACATTACTGGAAATACACATCTTAGTCATGTTAGCAAAGATTCTATTTCAATTACAAATACACTGCAAATCAATATAGTATAATCAAATCTAGTCTCTCCTTTAAGGCTAGAATGAGATTTGCTTCTAGAATTTTTATATAAAATCAAATCAACTTTATTTATATTGCACCTTTCAAACAGAAGGGCATCACAAAGTGCTTTACAAAAGCATAAAACAGCAAAACAAATACAACAAAGAAACTTGTCATTAAACATATTGTTCACAATGCTAAAAGTCATAATAAAATAAATAAAAATATTGAAATAAACTTGTGAATTCAAATGAATTGTGAATCTGCCCTGGGACCGCTAACTCTATGAAATAACTCTCACTAACACTAACTAACTAACTTTATGAAAGAGGTAAGTTTTAAGATCCATCTTAAAGGGATAGTTCACTGTTTTTACATAGCGACATATGTTCTTACCTTACCTTAGACTAGTTGATATGTACCTG